>CP135581.1:3230377-3252132 GCA_032401905.1 Swietenia macrophylla
CCATAAATGGCTTTTCTAAGTTTACACACATGTGTTCTTGGTACTTTGACGTTGTATCCTTGTGGGATATCCATATAAACCTCTTCTTCTAGTTCCCCTTGAAGAAAAGCATTTCGAACATCCATTTGATACATTTCCCATTCATAGTTAGTGGCTAAGGATAAGATGACTCTAATGGTATTCATTTTGGCTACTGGTGCAAATGTCTTAGTGTAATCTAAACCATAGGTTTGAGTGAATCCTTTGGCTACCAATCTAGCTTTATGTTTTTCAACAGAACCATCACTCTTGAACTTTGTTTTGTACACCCACTTACACCCAACTGTTTTCTTATCTTGAAGAAGAGGAACAATTTTCCATGTTTTATTCTTAACTAAAGCTTCCAACTCTTTGTCCATTGCATTTCTCCAAATAGGAGTGTCTTTGGCCTCATTGTAGCAAGATGGCTCTTTTAAACTATCCAATTTTGTTAGAAAAACTCTATAATTCTCTTTAACGTTATCTCAGGTATAGTAATTTTTTATAGGATGTACTGTTACCTTATTCCCATAAAAGAATACCCTATTTTTTTTTTCCATTCGAATGGAGGTTTCCTAATTCTTTGAGATCTCCTAAGTGGAAAATTTTGATCATGTGATGAAGAAGTGGACTCTATCTCATTTTGACCAACCTGTGAAGAACTAAATGGAATTTAATTTTCAAAAACTAATTGATCATCAAGCAGCTCATCTCTAGGTGTTTCCTCACTTGGACTTTCACTAACTATGTTTTGTTCTTCATAGTTAGAATCCTCATTTTCACTTTCATTCAAACTTATTCTATTATTGATTTTATTTCTTAATGAACTCAATCGGTTACCCACGATAGATAAGGGAAGAGAATCCTCCTTAGTTTTTCCCTCATTTCTCACTTTCTCAAAATAAGGATTACTTTCCAGAAAAGTAATATTTCTTGAGAAAAATTTCTCATTTGTACAAAAACATTTATAACATTTTTTTATCAATGCAATGCCCTAAGAACATACACTTTACGCTTCTATGACTCAATTTATCTCTAACATGATTAGGGATATGAACATAACAAGTACAGCCAAAAACCTTAAGATAAGATAAGTTGGGTCGTCGGTTATATAAAATCTCAAAAGGAGATTTTCCGTTTAATAACTTAGAAGGTATTCGGTTAATCAAATGTATGGCAGCTAATTTGGCTTCATTCCAATATTCTTTAGGGACATTGTGATGAAACATTAATGACCTTCCTACATCTAAGATATGCCGATTTTTTCGCTCGGCTACTCCATTTTGTTCGGGTATGTAGGGACAAGTCGTTTAGTGAACTATTCCTAAAGTGTTCAAGTAATTCTCAAAAGCAGCACTTGTGTATTCTACCCCATTATCGCTCCTAAGAATCTTTATCCTTTTGCCAAATTTATTTTCAATTAAGGACACAAGCTCTTTAAAATGCGATAAGGTTTCTGATTTATTTTTAATCAAGTATATCCAAGTATATCTAGACTTGTGGTCAATAAATGTCATAAAATATTTGAAACCATTATGAGATTCTAAAGGGCAAGTCCATAGATCAGAATGTACGAGATCAAACATTTCATTATAACAAGTTTCTGATTGTATAAAAGGAAGTTTAGTTTGTTGTCCTAGATTGCAAGCCCTACATTGTTTAAAATCACTAAACTTCATATTCGGAATCATTTTACACAGAATATTACTAGGAGGATGTCCTAATCTTGCATGCCAAAGTTTTTGAAGTCCACGATCTTCCTCAACTCTAAGAGCTTGATTGGTGTTATCCAAAAAATATAGGCCATCCTGTAGTCTTCCCTCACCAATCTTCTTCCCAGTCAGAATGCCTGAAATATCACTTTATTTGGATCAAATATGACACAACAATTTAAGTCTTTTGTTATCTTACTAACCGATAACAAATTTGACGAAAAATTTGGCATGTAAAGACCTTTTGTTTCCTTTGATAAAACTTTAATATCACTTAGTCCTTTAATAGGTATTTCACTACCATTGGCTATTGTTACATTTCTAAAGTTTCCTTGGGTTTCTATTCTAGATGCATTGTTTTTGTTTCTAAACATATGATTAGTAACACCTGACTCAATAACCCAGGGTTCAAATTTAAAATATGAGCTAGAAATCATACCTTGAGAGGAGCTTGGGAGATGATTTTGAAGAAGTTTTGCCAAATCCTCAACGAGTTTTGAGTTGCCTTTTTCTATCGCATTTTGAGCACTATGTGGTTGTGACTTTTCCTTGTTGTTAATTGGCCTGAGATGTGGATTGAGGACTGATACAAATCATGGCACAACTTCAAAGAATTCAATTCAAGTTCCAATTGGCCCAGTTACGAGAGCCCAAGTAAAGAAGTTCAAAGAAGCACTTAACGGGCTAATTCAAGAAGTTTGGACCCAAGTAAATTCGTGGAGATCCATTGGGTTTGGTCCACATATCCAGCAAAGATGGATATGCATGATTCAAATTCTAGAAAAGTCTGACTAAATCAAAACTTAATCTTTTAGCAAGTAAAATAGGAATATTTAGGGGTGTTTGAGTTCATTTATAAGTTTATCTAATTAGTCAGCTTTCTTTGGAGTGTTTGAGTTCATTTAGAAGTCTATTTAATTAGTTAGCTTTTCTTTTTATCTTAGGTAAGTACAAGTTACGATTTTTGCCTATAAAAAGGCACCCTTTGAATAAGAAGCAATCAGAATTCATTAGTTAAAATTTGAGAGTTATTTTTTTTTTGGTTTTTTGAAAAACTATTCGAACTTATCAAGAATTATTCTTGTGGCGTTTATTAGTGACTTATCGAACGGACTTTCATCATCGTTTGTGGCGTCTGCGTTATACCGAGGTTCTTGTTTCTTTATAAACAACGGGTCGAAGTTCCATTCAAATCTGATCGTAGAACGATTTCGGGTTTCTTGTTGAGTTCGGGTCTCGTTATTCTTAGCGAGGTTCGTATCATTTGGTACAAGAGCAAAGGTTATTCTAGCGTCAAGTTTGCCTATCCCTTTTGTTATTATTTTCGCAATCTGTTATTTTTTTCGCAATTCTTGATATAAAAAAAAGAAAAAAAAAGAAAAAAAAAAGAGAAAAAAAAAAGTGAAAAGAAAACAAAAAAAAAACGAAAATTTCATATTTCAGATTGTCATCAATACCCTAATATTTGTGTACCAATTTCTAATATATATTTCTTGTGATTCTCAATTTCCAAATCAGTGAGTATAAAATTGAAATATTTTGTGCGAAATTAAAACTTTTAGAATCCGTGACGCGACTTTATTTTCAGCCTTTATTTTGCCGTAGTAAGTTCTGAAGAATTGTTGCAATAAATTTTTGGTTATTGTTTGTTAGTTTCAAAAGAACCGAAAAAGAATTATTGGGTGGAAAAAGGTAAGAGTGGTGAGAGCATTAGAGGGATAAAAGTCGCAAATTTTTTGAGTGAAATACGAGTGCAAAGTGATTCATATTCTTGAGTGTAAACACGTAAGAGAAAGAATTGTGAGGTCCTTTTTTTTATAACTTATCTCCTGCAGAAAGCATGTCACAACACGACTACGAGGAAGTACAAATAGGGACGAATTCAAAGCTATACATGGAGGTTTTGGTGGGAGAGATGAGACAGATGATGAAGTTGGAACTAAAACAAATAAGTAAATGGTTGGATAGATTAGAAAATGCCAATCGGAAGAATCGGAGGAAAAGCGCTCAACAACAGCGTACAGTAGAAGATTTTAAGGAATATAACGATGGCAGTTTTGAGAAAGAAGATAGACACTCGGTAGGCAGCAATAGAAGGGTTGAACGTGTTAGAAAAGATTGGAATCGGGAGGATAATAATTTGGGCAATATTAAGATGAAGGTGCCATCATTTCAAGGCAAGAATGATCCCGAGACTTATCTTGAGTGGGAAAAGAAGATGGAGTTAGGTTTTGATTGCCACAACTACTCCGAGATGAAGAAGGTAAAACTTGCAGTCATTGAATTTTTTGATTATGCTATTGTTTGGTGGGATCAATTGGTTTTAAGTAAGAGAAGAAATAGAGAATGTCCAATAGAAACATGGGAGAAGATGAAAACTGTGATGAGAAAACGGTTTGTTCCAAACTATTATTACAAAGAGTTGTATCGAAAATTGCAAAGTCTTACGCAAGGCAACCGGAGCGTGGAGGATTATTATAAAGAAATGGAAATAACTATGATTCGAGCGAATATAGAGGAAGATCGAGAAGCTACTATGGCTAGGTTTTTGGGTGGTTTAAATCGAGAAATTGCAAACGCGGTGGAATTACAACATTATGTGGAATTAAAGGATTTGGTTCACATGACCATCAAAATTGAGCGCCAACTTAAGAGGAGGGGCAGCGCACGTCTAAATCAAAGTTCGAGAGCATTCTTTTGGAAATCAAATTCCACAAAGAAAGAAGACAAGCTATAAACATCCGCAACACCCAAGCACAAGTTTGAGCCCAAGTCTGAGAACACCAGCCACGTTTCTCAAGGTAAAATTGACACTTCTACCTCTAAAAATCGTGACATTAAATGTTTTAAATGTCAAGGCAGGGGACATATAACAAGTCAATGTCCAAACACGCGAGTTATGATGATGCAAGATAATGGTGATATTGTGACTGACGATGAAGATTCTGACACCAATGACATGTCGCCATTGGAGAACATCACCAAGGAGGAGTATTTAGCCTCTGATGCATTGACATTAGTAACCAGGAGAGCGTTGAGCTTGCAGGCAAAAGAAGTTGAAGAAGTGCAGCGAGAGAACCTCTTTCATACTAGGTGCCACATCAAGGACAAGGTGTGTAGTATGATTATTGATAGTGGTAGTTGTACTAATGTTGCAAGCACGATAATGGTGGAAAAATTAGGACTGCCCACGTTGAAGCATCCTAGACCTTACAAATTGCAGTGGTTAAATGATAGTGGAGAGATGAAGGTAAATAAGCAGGTGATAGTTGCATTTCGAATTGGCAAATATGAAGATAAAGTGCTGTGTGATGTAGTACCGATGCAAGCTGGACATTTGTTGCTAGGACGTCCATGGCAGTTTGATAGGCATGTAAAGCATGATGGCTTTACGAATAAGTACTCTTTTGTGCTTAATCAACGATCAATCACTCTTGTATCTTTAACACCGCAACAAGTGTATGAGGATCAAGTGTGGTTACGAAAGGAGTGTGATAAAAAAAAAGAGAGAGATAAAAAGAAAACGAGTGATAATTCGAGAGAAAAAATTGAAAGAGAAAAAAAGAGTGCAAATTCAGTCGTTGAAACAAAATAGAGAGAAAAACAAATTTTTATGCAAAAGAGAGTGAAATAAAAAGAGCAAAATTTTTAAATTAGCCAATGATTGTACTTTTGTACAAAGAGGCGTTTTTAAATACTAACGAGATTGATTCTGCTTTGCCTAACTCTATGGTTTCCCTTTTGCAGGAATATGAGGATGTCTTTCCCGAAGAAACGCCACAGGGATTACCTCCTATCCGAGGGATTGAACATCAAATTGATTTTGTACCTGGTGCGACAATTCCAAACCGACCATCTTATAGGAGCAATCCTGAGGAGACAAAAGAGCTTCAAAGGCAAGTAAGTGAGTTGATGGCGAAAGGTTACGTGAGAGAGAGCATGAGTTCATGTGCCGTTCCAGTTTTACTTGTACCTAAGAAGGATGGCACTTGGAGAATGTGCATTGACTGTCGAGCGATTAACAATATTACGGTAAAGTATCGACATCTCATTCCTCGCTTAGACGACATGTTAGATGAATTGCATGGAGCTTGTATATTTTCAAAAATTGATTTGAAGAGTGGGTATTATCAAATACGCATGAAAGAGGGTGATGAATGGAAAACTGCTTTTAAAACAAAATACGGTTTGTATGAATGGTTAGTAATGTCTTTCGGTTTAACTAATGCACCGAGCACATTTATGTGATTAATGAACCATGTATTGCGTGCATTCATAAGCAGATTTGTTGTTGTTTATTTTGATGATATTCTCATTTACAACAAAAACTTGGATGATAATATTGTGCATTTAAAATCAGTTTTAGATGTACTTAGAAAAGAGAAGTTATTTGCTAACTTAAAGAAATGCACTTTTTGCACCGATAAACTTGTGTTTCTTGGTTTCATTGTGAGTGTACAAGGAATACAAGTTGATGAAGAGAAAATTCGTGCAATTCAAGAATGGTCGAGTCCCACGAGCATAGGTAACGTACGAAGTTTTCATGGACTCGCTAGTTTCTACCGACGGTTTGTGAAAGATTTTAGTACTTTAGCCGCACCACTCACTGAGGTAATAAAGAAAAACATTGGTTTCAAGTGGGGAGGAGAGCAAGAGAAGGCGTTTCAGCTCATCAAGCAAAAATTGACAAATGCACCCTTATTAGCTTTACCTAACTTTAACAAAATATTTGAAATCGAATGTGATGCTTTTGGTGTAGGTATTGGAGCTGTGCTTATGCAAGAAGGACGATCGATTGCGTATTTCAGTGAAAAGCTAAGTGGAGCAGCTTTAAACTACCCGACTTATGATAAGGAATTATACGCATTGGTTCGAGCTTTGGAAACATGGCAGCATTACCTTTGGCCCAAGGTGTTTGTGATTCACACTAATCACGAATCATTGAGGCACTTGAAAGGACAACACAAACTGAATAAAAGACATGCTCGTTGGGTAGAGTTCATTGAGACGTTTCCATACGTCATCCGATATAAGCAAGGTAAGGAGAATGTGGTTGCAGATGCACTTTCTCACAGGTACGCATTACTCTCTACTCTTGATTCTAAATTGCTTGGTTTTGAACAAATTAAAGAGTTCTATCCTTCAGACCCTGACTTTAGTGAAGAGTATATAGTTTGTAAAAAGACCCCCAATGGTAAGTACTTTAGACATGAGGGTTTTTTATTTCGAGAAAATAAGTTGTGTATACCGAATTGTTTCGTGCGTGATTTATTAGTTAGAGAATCACATGGTGGAGGATTGATGGGAGATAGCTAAAACATTAGCTGTTTTACAAGAACACTTCTTTTGGCCACACATGAAAAGAGATGTTGAAAGAACTTGCGATAGATGTGTCATATGTAGGCAAGCAAAATCCCGAAAGCAACCTCATGGTTTATACACACCATTGCCCATTCCTAATGAGTTTTGGATTGATATTTCTATATACTTTGTGTTAGGATTGCCTAGAAGTAAACATGGTAGAGATTTAATTTTTTGTAGTTGTGGATAGATTTTCTAAAATGACACATTTTATTCCATGTCACAAAACGAATGATACTTCACATATTGCTAATTTGTTCTTTAAAGAGATTGTAAGATTACATAGTATGCCTAGAACAATTGTTTCCGATAGAGATGCTAAGTTCTTAAGTTACTTTTACAAGATTTTGTGGTGTAAGTTAGGTACCAAGTTATTATTTTCTACTACTTGTCATCCACAAACTGATGATCAAACCGAAGTAGTAAATAGAACTTTAGCTACTTTGTTAAGGGCTATTATTAGTAAGAACATTAAAACTTGGGAAGATTGTTTACCACATGTTGAATTTGCTTATAATCGTACTGTTCATTCTGCTACTAAATTTTTTCCATTTGAAATTGTGTATGGATTTAATCCATTAACTTCATTGGATTTATCTCCTTTACCCATGATTGAGCGAGTTAATCTAGATGGCAAAAAGAAAACTGAATTTGTTAGACAGATTCATGAGAAAGCAAGACTCAACATTGAACAAAAAACGGAGCAGTATGCAAAACAAGCCAACAAGGAGCGTTGCAAGCTGGTTTTTGAACCAGGAGATTGGGTTTGGTTACATATGAGAAAAGAGATATTTCCGATGCAAAGGCGTTCCAAATTACTTCCAAGAGAAGATGGTCCTTTTTAAGTCTTAGAGCATATTAATGACAATGCTTACAAGCTAGATTTACCAGGAGAATACAATGTAAGTGCTACTTTTAATGTTGCTGATTTGAGTCTTTTTGATGTAGGTGATGATTTGAGGACAAATCCTTTTCAAGAGGAGGGGAATAATACAAATCATGGCACAACTTCAAAGAATTCAATTCAAGTTCCAATTGGCCCAGTTACGAAAACCCAAGTAAAGAAGTTCAAAGAAGCACTTAACGGGCTAATTCAAGAAGTTTGGACCCAAGTAAATTCGTGGAGACTCATTGGGCTTGGTTCACATATCCAGCAAAGATGGATATGCATGATTCAAACTCTAGAAAAGTCTGACTAAATCTAAACTTGATCTTTTAGCAAGTAAAATAGGAATATTTAGGAGTGTTTGAGTTCATTTATAAGTCTATCTAATTAGTCAGCTTTCCTTGAAGTGTTTGAGTTCATTTAGAAGTCTATTTAATTAGTTAGCTTTCCTTTCTATCTTAGGTAAGTACAAGTTACGATTTTTGCCTATAAAAAAGGCACCCTTTGAATAAGAAGCAATCAGAATTCATTAGTTAAAATTTGAGAGTTATTTTCTCTTTAGTTCTTTGAAAAATTATTCGAATTTATCAAGAATTATTCTTGTGGCGTTCATCAGTGACTTATCGAACGGACTTCCATCACCATTTGTGGCGTCTGCATTATACCGATATTCTTGTTTCTTTATAAACAACGAGTCGAGGTTCCATTCAAATCTGATCGTAGAACGATCTCGGGTTTCTTGTTGAGTTCGGGTCTCGTTATTTTTAACGAGGTTCGTATCATTTGTCATCTTCAACAAATCAAGAAAGTTTTTGTGTACGTGCTTATTTTCAAGATGTTATTTTTAGATGCTTTTGAAGGATGATTTGGACTTGTGATGCTTGTTACTTTTCAATCACATCTATTGCGTAACTTGCATATTGCTCACAGGGGTTCCCATGAGCAACAAGCTCTGCTGCATTGACAAGATGTTCACAGTCTTGCTACCCACCTTCTGTAGTCTCTCCATATTTTTCTTGCCCTTGGACACCTAGTAGCAGCTCTCTTGGCAGCTTCAATTTACAAAGGCCCACAGAACAGCAACAGTCCCTGTCACATGTTGCACCAGCTGAAGCTGCAGGCATGATTACCCTCTTGTAGGACAAAAGGTGAGGAATCTGGTGCTTTAACTCCAGTCTTATTACGTTCACTTTGTATTTTGAATCTTCCTTTAGTTTCTTGCTCTCTTTATTAATTGTTTGTCCTTGGGAAATAGTAAATACATTGACTCAAATTATCAGTGAATCATTATTAGTTTGTTTCCTCTGTCCCTTCTTCTCTTTTCCTTTTTTACCCTTATATATTTGTAATACTACGTGTCTGTTAGTAATTTAGGATATCTTTTATTAGGTTGAAATTTTAATACAGGAAGTCATATCTACATTAATCTTTTTTTTTTTTTTTTTTTTCCTTATGTTTACTTTTGACATGAGTGCAAGCAACAGTATGTAATACGTATAAAACAAAGTGCTAGAAACTAAATGGCATGCAAAAGGTGTGGCCCTTTAGTAATTGTACTAGTGTGTTGTTTAATTTCATTGTTGGACTCTTGCCCATGTATGAAAGTTTTTGTCTGCCTTCTTTTAATCAATTTCTTGTTTTCTCTTACCCTGTCTAGTGTTTGATGAGCTCTGGAAGCTTTTGGCTGACAATGATGCATACCATCAATTTATACTTTCAATTGACCAAGTTAAAATTCAAAACAATGTAAGTTGTAAATTTTTCTCTTCTGGGAGTTTCTGAGCTAATAAGCTAATGCATTTTGCTTGTTTTTGTTTGCTCAACAGCCTAAACGAAAATCAGTTTGAAAGGTTCTTGGTATATGTTTTTGTTGTCTCTGGAACTAGAAGGGTAGTTATTTGGCTTTGATTGGTTTTACATTTTGAGGGGATGACCTCAGTACTACCATGACATACACCCCTGCTGCCAATATGATAAAACCTTTATCTCTTGTGCATATCTCTAGCCTTTCCCTAATGCACTGGTAGAGGCAAAAGAACTCTTATTTTTACTTATTCATTTTTTTCATTTTATTTTTCCCTGTACTTGAATCATGTTCAGCTCAAGAAGAAGAAGGGCAAAGGACAATTGAAATTGTCTGTATGGCTTTAGTATTATCAGAATATATATTAATCCATGTAATATGTATGTGACCTAGTGTTGTGAATTAAATGTTTTACAGTATAATATGCCTAATGGAACTAAGAAACTATTTCAGTGGAAGGTCAGTACTTCATGATAAACTTTGGTATCATAGCAATCTTATATACAAATTTTCAGATGCTGCATACACTTATATATGCAGTAAATATACAGTTTCATGCATATCTGCTCATTTATAACAAGAGAAAGATAAGATACAAATGATTTATATTTTGATGCCGTTGCTACGTGCTTGCTCGTGTGTCCTTTTTCTGATTTGCTGCAAAACTATTTGTCCACTCAGTAGTGGGTGTGCCGCCTTTATATACAAAACTTGCTGCCAGTCTGTTTCTTACAAGTCTTAACTTTTTCTGACTATTTCTTTTGTTTGGTGTTTTTATAATAACTATTGACGGAAAAGGGATGAACTTAGCGAGGAAACTTTGCAGATTGGCAGTGAGTTATCTTGCTTTTTTTCTTTTTCCCCATGCATATGTTAATATTGTTGCAGCAGTAAAGCCATAAATTTCAAGAGAAGTTCTGAATTATTCTTTGAATAAACAGAGGACAACTTGGACAAGGTGAGAAACCAAGTGAGATTCTTTTGCCATCTTTTGTTTTCTGGTCAAATTATATTTCATTGTACCATTACAAAGTCCTTGCCTTTTCTTCATTCATGTGATCATAGGGTAAAATCATTCGAATGGCAGAATTGGCTGCTGCTCAGGAGAAACTATCAAGCTTTAAAGACAGAAGGAGCAACTTTTGAAGTTGTACTCTCTCTCATTCCTTATCCAAAGGCTTCATGGTAACAAGAACTAAAATTCCTTAAGGACTTAAGAGTTTGAGATAATGATTCATGTAGAAGGCATGTTAGAAAAGTACAAGCATAGGCAGCTCCTTGATGGGGAGATGGATATTGGGGCTTTTGTGTAAAAGTACAAGAAGGTCCGCACAAGTTACCACTGTCGAGCACTCGTTCATCTTGCTGCCGAGACATGTTCGGTTGACACAGGAAAGGCCTGACATAAATGTACACATATATTACTTACAAAAAAAGATGATTATTTTTTTCACTGTATGAAATTGCAATATTTGATAGTTGCCATATTTCAGGTATCAGCTGGTCATATCTTTTTCATGTAATAATTTTTTTTCTCAACAAATTTGGTTTTTAGGTGCTTGCCTAATTTGCTAGGGGTTTGTTCATTTTGTTCTGCTTCGTAAAAGCTAGACCCATGTCAATCATACAATTACAATGCCTGGTGGAAATCGAGCAGAGAAACAGATCAAACCACACAAAATCTTCTGGCTGATGAACTTTGAAGTATGGTACGCTATAAAAGGATTCACTTCCTTTGCGGCATGCGGTCTGAACAACTAACTTTTTAAGAGGGTTGGTGATCGGGTTATATTTAAGGAAGAATAGTGTTGTGTTAATCAATGGAGCAAAAGTAGTATCCTGGAATCAGATATCGGGAGGGTTTCAGTTCTATCAACTGTTTTGTGGCAAAGCTATTATGACCAAAATTGCGCTGATATAAAGAAGTTATCGTGACTATCAACAAGTATCATATATAACCGGCCTAATCATGATAGCCTAAGATAATTTGTCAACATTCAGTTGAATTAGAAATTATTTTTCAATTCACCACTTATAACAACTGATTCAACTTGTAATAGAATAAACTGTCTTTTCTTCAACGCAAAACAACAATGAGGTACTAACAGTATTTCTAGGCACAATAGCAACTGCAATGTCAAAACTCATCGTCACGTTCTGAGTGTCAAAATCGAGTTTCTTATGACAATATATGAAATTACATTCTTTTTTATCTCTCAGTAGTTACTCTTGCTCAATAAAACTAGAAAGATAAAATTGTCGTCTTAGAACAATAATCATTCTTCTGAGCGAGCTAATTCTTTCTCCCAGTTGAGTCCAAACATTTGGCGACCAAATGGAACAATGAGTTTACCCCGGAAAACCTGCAATTCACATCACTTTACCCATTAATTCACGAATTTGTGGCATAGCACATCACAGCACAAGACTTAAATCTCTGAATGCAATTGTGCAAATGCTTACTTTTCGACTGACCTTATCATTGATATCCCGCAATTTTTTCTTCAAAGACTCGGCAGTCTCTACCATTTGCAAATATCACATTGCATTTACTTTTCCATACATTTTTCAGGCAACTCGAAATGCTGATACTTCACTCTTTACTACTTTGTTAAGCTCAACCCACTCTGGCGCACATCCATTCTGGGTGGATTCTATAGTTGTCTTCTACTGGACCGGCGTGAGTATTTGTACTAAGATTTAGCGGTTTCCCTTTTCCCGGTAGGTTGTCGAGTGGTTCTTCCACTGAATGCCATATCCTTTTGCTCCACGACATTTATTATATCTGTTTGTGTTCTGTTCCATTAACATCCATACATCACATATGTATAATTTTTCTAAAAGAGCTGCAAGTCTATTTATAATGCAATGCATAATGCTGCCTTTCAATATTAAAGCGATATTATATCATTGTATAATTTTTCCCAATATATCAACTTCTCAGAAAATTATATCATCGCTGCTTTGTTGATTTGGAGGTAGTATGGGTATGTCCGGCCCCAGCCCATCTCTAATTCAGCCGAAACAGAAAGATGCGTAGGGAATTTTTTTAAGGTTTTTGTATAAGTAATTTAAAATTTGGATTAATTTAAAATTTAATCACCTTCACAGTTTTCTTCTTTTTGTAACCAAGTAAGTTTTCTTTGCACAAAAATACCGAACTAATTTACTTTACTAACTTCAGAAAATTTGGATTAATTTAAAATCTCCTAAAATTTTTAAATCAAAAAGTTGTGCTGCAAAGGAACATACGGAGAAAACTAAAAAAGAAAACAATTAATTTTTCATGTTAGGTTTACTTTAAACTCAAAAGATCATAAAAACAAGGATAAGAATGTGATGTTTATTTTGATGACATTTAAAATAGATTTATATAAATGTTGCTTGAATTTTAGAACATTGATTTTGTATACATATCTTCAAAATTCTAACTATATTTTTGAAAGTTATATTCAAAATTTATAGTAGTCAAGTCTTGCTTGAAAATAGAATTTTTGAGCATGATACTAGAGTCGTGAGATAAACAAATACTCACAAAATCAAGAGGATAAAATAGGTACACCTCCAAAATAATAAAGGGATAAAAAAAATCATCGCCCTAAAAATTCTTAAACAAAGGAAACATAATTTCTTGGAACTTACCACTTAATTAAATCTACCAAAAAGATATGGAGTTGAAACTTACACTTAGTGGAATCCATTAAATAGATATCGGGTTTAAGAAAAACAGTAAGCTTATCACTGAAATTATATTAAAACTAAGAAATAATCTAGATGAGACAGTTTTATTACATCAGTATATATGATGTAATAGAACTATTCAATTAATAAAAGAATAGAAATTTATTTATTGGTGTTGAATGAAAAAGTTAAAAGTAAGTTTCACTTTCAATTAATGTGGTAAGAAATATGTATAAAATCTACTTTTTAACTTTTTTTTAGCTATCACTAATGAACAAATCTCTTTTTTTTTCATTGATTGGATACTCTTGCTACATCACCTATGCTAACATAATAAAATCGTTTTACTTAGAGCTCTCTCTAAAATTAAATAATCTATTACCAATTACATTCTTAAAGACTTTTTATAGCTCGTTTTGGAAAACCATTCAAGCATATGTATGCATTTTCCAATGCTAGAAATAAATGATAGCTGGAAACTATAAAAAAAAAAATTTGACTTACAACTCAAATGACTCTTAAGATACCTAAAACAATAAGATGCATTGAAACGAGGTTGAGAAATCTTGCAAACTTGCACAACAATAACTTTACTTTGAAATTGGACATCTTATGAAGAAATAACCACGACTTTGTCTATGTAACTTCAAATTTAGAACTATAATATGTATTGGAAAGCTTATCTCTTCCTCTATTCAATACCAACCATGCACTTAAATTATTTTTTATTTGATATAACTTTTTACCCCTTTGACAATACACCTATTGCTCAACTAATAAATGTAATAACCTTAAGCTTATTGTCATTTGCATTCTAACTTTGGTGTTTGGACTCTTCGATGTCAATCTCTCTTGGTTAAGAAAGACTTTATCTTAGTCTATGTTGTTGTTTTCATCATGGTAAGGTGACAAGTCTAAAACATTGAAAAAAAAAACTTTACAATCCTTTGACAACTCAATCTTCTAGACATTCTCAAAAATTTGTTGCAATACCTTAAATATATATATAAGGCTTGAGTTTAGCATATCCCTTTCTTTGAACTTTGCGTGCTTGTGATAGTTGTTTGTAGCAACTCAATACTTCTCGTTCTACTTTAGAATTTGTCTCAAACTTGGTCATGTAACTTCTTCAGCATCTCTACTAAAATGATGATGAGTTGAAAGTATAGCTAAATCCAACAAACCAATATGATTTTTGTTGTAAATAGTCGTAAAAGGCTTTGACTAGTACATTATGACACAATGAATTGGTGTAATTTAGTCAAGGAATCAACCAGTCTTCAATGAAAAATGATAAACTTCTTAAAACTTAACAGAAAAAAAATTCTTGACTATTGTAATCATTTCAAAAGTTACGTTAAAAATTTAAGAAATTAATATATTTATACTAACCCTAAAACATAAAGTTCTAAAAAATACCAAAAATACTCCTAATTAAGACAAACTAAAATAGCGCTGAAATAATTCAAAATGGAGGTTTTGACCTTGAAAACAACCTAAAACTAGAAAAATCTAGTTGGTACATGAAAGAGTTCGAAAAAATTTTTTTGTTAATATATTATGTATTTCATAACTCTTTTTGAATCAAAAGTTAAGGCTTTTGAAAATTTAATGTGCAGGAATAGGCGAGCATGTCACATTAGTAGGTTGATCAATCACAAGAAATCTCGTATGAGGCATAATAAAATCCCATTATTGGATATTCTTACCAACATAACTTTATAACAAAATTTCAAGACTTCAATTAATAACTCCAGTGTTAGATTTCTTAGCATGCTTATTATCCATGATCTTTTGTTAAATAAATTGATAGAAAAAATTTAAAACTTGAAAGTTAAACAACTTACTTATTTCTTAAACTTCTCTTGAACTTTTTTGAAAGATTTAATTCTTTGAACTTTTAGAAGGGTTATGGAGACCATTTTTTATATCTAATTCACCCTTGATTGAACTTAATTAAGTTTGGATGTCTTTTCTTTACGATAAAAGTGAAAAATTTAATGTTCAAAGTACCAAAAATGAAGAGAAAACCCTTATTACGAATTTTTGAAAAATTCTTAGGTTTTTTTACAATTTTCTCACCTTTTAATATGTTATACAAGCATATCTTATGTGCAAGTTACATGTCTTCACAAAGTAAATTTGATTTTATCTCAAATTACTCTTATTTGGTCATAATTGTGTTAAATACTAGCTTATAATTATACCACTTGTCCACTTAATAGATCACACATAATTACTTTAATAATTACTATATAATCATATTAGATATTAATTATTTGGTAAAATATATAATCTCATTATATACTAATTTATTTGAAAATTACTATAATAGTATTTTAAAAAATATGTTATTTTTGTTGGTATATGCCATAAATCTAATAGTATTTTAAATATTTGACAAATTTATATCATGACATTTTAATTTATATAAATTATTTAATTATTTTATTATTGCATATTTGCGTATTTAATTAATGTAATAATACCTTTAAAATAGTAAGTTTAATTAATTGAACACTATTCTTAAATATCCCTAATTAAATATTTTATGAATAGGGTAACAATAAAGCATGGAGACTAGTATATATACTGCAACAACAAGTATATTATAAAATAAGATACCAAGTCATTACATAGGTTACAAATTAGTAAACTAATGTATTAAACCAATCCATCATAACAACGCTACGTAGATTATTATATGAGTGTCATAAATGATTCTTATAGTAACAATGGTGTATATGATTCTTAAACTTGAGATCACCATTGTTCCCAACATAAAGAATGATATATTTTGATATTTTCAAACGTCATCTGTAACAAGATAGACTATAAAAAAATAATTAGATATCTCATAACTCATATAGAGGGATGTGTGTGATCAAAATATGATTTGTTTGTTTTATATAATAAGAGTAATATCTTAAACTCTTTAATTGAGTGAGACTTTAAAAAATGCATGACCATACTCAAATAAGTTAATATATAATATTGACTTTATTTGATAGAATAAGTCTACTTAAAATATCAAATAAATATAATTGAACTATACGAGGATGACACATTCTATGTCTTATGTTCAATTAAGATATTTAGGACAATAAATTAAATTATACGGTAACATTAGTCACGGATAAGGTAATATTAAACTATTGATATTCTTGTCACGTAGGTAGTGATGATGTATTACTAAATACTATTCATTATTTATAATACTAAAATTAAATTTTAGTATTATTGCCAATGTTATGAGAACTTATTCAGTGATACATTAAAATCGAAAATAATATATATATATATATATATATATATATAAAATCTTAAATGGGTTTAAAATTCTTTGAGTTATTTGGTATTAATTTTGACTGAATCTATTATGTAAAAATTGAATTTAATTAATTAGCGCATATTTTACTAAATAAATTGGGCTTTATAAGAAAACTTAACTAAATAATTTAAGTCAAAATTAAATATATAAAATAGTAATATATAAATATGTGATATTTATGTTTTTTAAAGTGTGTGCTTATAATTTATTATTGCATTCTTGAGATCTTGAGAAGATAAGAACGTATAAAATATCATGCACTCAAATTATAAGAGCTAATACTTTGATTAGATTACTGATCATGTAAATACTATAAAGACACAGAGGCAATTAATCTGTATTTATGGCTTGATAAAAATTATCTAATTAGAGATATGTATATATTTATAGTATTAAAACATATACATATGATAATATTAGAGTTTATTACATAGATCTTGGAAAACCAACTATTTTTTTCGTTTAATTCCACTGCATGTTTATGTACGGTTTGCTAATAATATTTAGGTGGTTCAATACTTATAAATTCTCTCTAGCATTTACAAATAATCTCAAGTAAGTTCATTATCAATTTTAGATGTGATTTAATAGGTTCACTATAAAGTCGTAGTATACGTATATTAAAATTATAAAAGAAACTCATTAATTCATTTGATATTTAATAAATCATCTCATTATTAATTAAATATGTTTACAAACCAAAATTGATATTTAGTAATGTATCATGATCATCTAAATTATAATAAAGTGATAAGTTTCAAAATAAACCTTTGCATAATCAATTTATGTGCAATTCAATCCTTCCATTATACTATATTTTAATTGGATCAAGGCTATGGTAAACTATCAAAATCTTTATATCCAATGCTATGTATAATGAATCTTGAGATTATGACTTATTAAATGTATTGTTATTAAAAACTACTTCTCAATTCTACACTTCTTCATATTGGTTAAGGTTTTTTAAATCATATCTCTATCATTTACATATAGCATACTCCCATAATGTACAAAATGTGATAGATTCTTTATTAAACATTTACCTATCTTTATGAGTATCGTACTATGCTCAATAATCGATTGTAATGAGTCTTATTCAAATCTATCCTAAATAGTATTAAAATATAGCATTTTATCCACAAGATAGCTATAATGTTCTCAAGCTTAAGGATCACTTACACCACTGATATAAAGAATGTCCAATTAACAGTTAAATATAATTACCATTTAAACATTTTTGCTATAAGTTAGTTCAGTAAACTTATTCTTTAATGAGTACTTACACATTTGCTTTAGTGTTTACACACAAGCAATCTATGAGAATAATCACCTTTTTACCAAGTAGACATAGTGTGTACTAGTCTATCCACTACTATAAAGATCTCACTCTAAAGTCCTATAATTAGGAACATTTAAGAGTGATGCTACTAATATATCTATCTCATAAATATAAACTTATCATAATTAGATATATGTTGTAAAAATTCTATGGATTTCATATACAAACGATAAAAATATATACCATAAATAAAATATTTTATCAAAAATTAAAAAGATTTACAAGAGAAAATGTCCATCACAACTTCACGTGATTGGCTTGTAGGGAATAACTCTAACATTCAGTTTGTGCATTAGTTTGAGGATGATGAGAAGAGCTAAAATTGAAACCAATGCTAAACTTTCTCCATTATTTACCAAAAGTAACTCAAAAACTTGGAATTGAACAAATATGAACTAAGAAGAATCGTGCTAAGATGAAATATTGGAGATGAGTTGCTCAAAAATTAGTTAAGAGTGTGCTAAGTTGAATTTTCTTTTAAGTTTTAGTTTGCCAATTATTATTTTTCATTTTATGAAAAGAAGAATTGTTATTCCATACTCTAATTAATGACTTTAATTTGCACATCGATTTAAGGATGGTCAAAAGAGCTAAAATAAAAACTAATGCCAAGGTTTCTTTAAAGTTCACAAAAAATGATTAAAAAACTTGGAATTGATGAAGTATGAACTAACATAAGTCATGCTAAGATGGAACATAAAGTGATGATTGTTTAAAAATTAGTTAAGAGTGTGCTGTGTTGAATTTGTTATTAAATTTTTAGTTTCCCAAATATTATTTTTCATTTTATTATTAGTTAGTTCTACAAGTGGCCAAGTTTCGTTATTCTGGTGAAGCTAGAAATCTTTAGAGTAATTCTTGATATGGCATAAATATTGACCATTGTCAGTATTGATTGTAACTTAAAATTAAGGAAATAAAAGTTTTATTTCATCTTTCCTTTCTTTGTCATTTTCTCTATAAATTTTCTATTCCTTTCTTCCAAATAAGAGCACAAAAAACTCTTTCATGATACCAAAGCAATAATGGCTTGCCAATCTCTCTTTAACTATAACTAACTCAAACACATCCTTTTTATTTATAGTTCCAATCGAATAAGATGGAACAAACTATTTAACTTGGAAATTCCATGTTCTCCCTTCAATTAAAGGCAATTGGTTTGAAAAATCTTCTAAGTGAGGATCAAGTGTGCTAATCATAATTTAGATCTAGTGTAAATGATGGAAGTGTTGTTGAAAATCTAAACTATGACATGTGGAAGAGGAAGTATTAGCTTTTTCTTGGTTGGCTGATGTTTTTAATGAATGAATTAATGATTAGATTGTTATCACATGTAAAAATTCTCTTAAAGTCTGAAGACCTTTATCAAGGTAACTTGGTTCTTAATGAAAAGCTCATGCACTTTAGTTGAATTTTCAATTCTAGAATACTTAGAAAGAAGATTTACGTATGGCAAATTACTTTTCTAAAATAAAAAATTTTTGTAATCATTTATTTGTTGTTGGTACTCTTTAAGTGATAATAAGTTTATGCTTTGTTTGCTTCGTGGTTTAGAAGTTAAGTAGAAGTGAATCCTTAAGTGTTTATGAAGTATTCATAATCCCGATCATACATGAATGCACAATTCTTTAATAAAATTCAAGCAATGTTGTAACTGCTCAAGGTCATTTTAGTGATAATTATTCTCAAGCTTAAGGAAAGAATTATCATAAGAAGGGAAATAAACATAATTCCTTTAATGTTGAAGGTAGAGGAAGAGGAAATCATAAAAGTAAAGATACTGCTCAACGAGGAAAAGCTTGGTTAGGAAGAAAAGGAAATTCAAAGCCAATATTTTAAATATGTAACAATATTAGACATGCTAACAATATATGTTTTCATAAGTTCAATATAGACTATATGGTTTAACCTCTTGGCAATGCATAATAACAATAAGGATAGTCATAAGCTCAAGTACACAATAAAGCAACAAATTAGTTCAACAAGTTAACTTATCTCAAAAATGCTCAAGAAGAAGAGTTGCTGATGAGGTGGTACGTGGATAGTGGTGCCACTCACTATCTTATTAACAATCTCAAAAACATGAACTTGCAAAGTAAGTTTGCTCATACAATCAAGTTATTTGTTAGTAATGGTGGTGGTTTAACTATAACATACTTAGGATCAACTATAGTATGTTTAAAAATAACATCAAACTCCTTATAATTAACATCTTTTATACACTTGAAAAATATCTATATATGTCCAAAATAACTAAGAACTTGATATTATATCAATATTAACTATTGATAATGATATAACAATCAAATGTATTGGTGATTTGTATTTCATAAAGGACAAAAATTTGAATAATTTTCATGTATAGGCTGCTGTTGAAGTGCTCTTAACACTCCAAGCCTATTTTCATCTACTTTAGTTTTCAATAATTCTTCTTGTTGAAATTGTATAAAAGCATTATGCTCTTGCTTTCATCTTAGTTCCTTAGAGTCATTAAATCAAGTCTATGTTAGTTCAAGCTTGTTCAATAATTATTTTGGTGATACTTTACGTTAGAGACGTGGACATCCAAATCCAAAGGATCTTAACCTCATTTGAAAGCAATGTAATGCTTTTTGTCAAATAAAACATTTTTTTCTCAATTTTTTGATGCATGAGTTTATGGCAAAAGCCAGACTCTACTTTGATAAATCAATCACTAAAAGTCATAAACCCCTTAGAACTCATTTATGCTTATTTGCAGGGACCTTTAGTAACAATTTTGAAAAGAATAATATAACATAGATGTGCTTAAACAATAGGTTTTTGTTATAAGCATCTCATGCATACTATAAGTTATGGATGAGTTTCTTACCTTGTTAATTTGGAGATTTGATGAAGAAAAATTCTAAAATTATAAAATCTCTACAATTTATATCATATAAAGGAGAGAGAGGGGCTAGCCGAATTTTGCAAGAGGGGGAGTTCTTGTTTTCCTTTTTTTTTTCTTTCCTCAACTAAAAGAGTAAACTTAAGCCCTTTTATATATTATTAACAAATTAAATAATTAGGGTATTTATGCAATAAATATCCTTATTTATTGTTTAATCCTTACACTTATCCATAATTCTAAACTTAACAATTAAGTAAATTAATAGATAAATAGGAACTAAGGGTAAAATAATAATTATTCAATAATTATTATTTATTACACTTTAGTCTCTATACTTGTGCATAGTTATATTTACTTAACTATTAAATAAATAATTAAATATATTTTCAAAGATTTAATAATAATTATCTAATAATTATCAATCATTAAGGCAACTTTTAAAAATTTATATTTTAAGTTCTTTGATAATATTTATTATTAATAGTCATGTAATTTATACTAAATTATATAAAATACAAAATTCTCTAAATTTTTCAAATACTTTAAAGAACCATATATATATATATATATATATATATAATACTAACATATATATATTTCTTTTAGCCATTATATTATCTCAGAATGTGTTAACCTTTTATAAATACTATTTTTTTTCTTTCAAACATCTCTCAATGCATTAAATTATTAGTGCAACCGTATAAGTTTACTATAAATTAACTTTGAACTAATTCTAAACTTTTTGTATCTGAGC
>CP135581.1:3296955-3335113 GCA_032401905.1 Swietenia macrophylla
AAGTTCCATCAAAAGTACTAAGATACTTTCCAATGATACCAAAATTTCGAAGAATGTTTAGGTCTCAAAATATGGTAGAAGACTTATGATGGCACTTAACTCATAAAATTAAGGATGGAAAAATGCGTCATCTTGTGGATTCTTTAGTATAGAATTTGGTTAGTAAAAAATGACCTTTATTCTCAAATAAGCCATGAAATCTTAGGTTAGGCCTTGCTGCTGATGGATTCAATCTATTCTCAAATTTAAGCACTGCATATAGTTGTTAGCCCATAATATGGGTCATGTACAATTTACCACCTTGGTTGTGCATAAGAATAGAAAATATCATGTTGACTTTACTAATTTTGGAACCTAAACAACCTGGTAATAACATTGATGTTTATTTATAGCCCTTGATTGATGACCTTCGAGAATTATAGGAAACTAGAGTTAATATTTTTAATGCATTCTCTAAAGTAACTTTCAATTGAAGGGCAATTTTGATGTGGACATTCAATGATTTTTTAACTTTTGTGATACAAATCATGGCACAACTTCAAATAATTCGATTCAAGTTCCAATTGGCTCAGTTACAAGAGCCCAAGTAAAGAAGTTCAAAGAAGCACTTAACAGGCTAATTCAAGAAGTTTGGACCCAAGTAAATTCGTGGAGACCCATTAGGCTTGATCCACATATCTAGCAAAAATGGATATGCATGATTTAAACTCTAGAAAAGGCTGACCAAATCTAAACTTGATCTTTTAGCAAGTAAAATAGGAATATTTAGGAGTGTTTGAGTTCATTTAGAAGTCTATCTAATTAGTCAGTTTTCCTTGGAGTGTTTGAGTTTATTTATAAGTCTATTTAATTAGTTAGCTTTCCTTTCTATCTTAGGTAAGTACAAGTTACGATTTTTGCCTATAAAAAGGCACCCTTTGAATAAGAAGGATGAGAATTCATTAGTCAAAAATTGAGAGGTATTTTCTCTTTGGTTCTTTGAAGAACTATTCGAACTTATCAAAAATTATTCTTGAGGCGTTCATCAGTGACTTATCGAACGGACTTCCATTACAGTTTGTGGCGTCTACATTATACCGAGTTTCTTGTTTCTTTATAAACAACGGGTCGAGGTTTCATTCAAATATGATCGTAGAACGATCTCGGGTTCCTTGTTGAGTTCGGGTCTCGTTATTCTTAGCGAGGTTCGTATCATTTTGGAAATCTATCAGGATGTAAAACAAAAGGAAAATTTGCATGTCTAATATGTGTTGATAATACTTCTTCAAAATGGTTGTCATTTAGTAGGAAATTTGCATACAAAGACCATAGGCATTTTCTACCACAATCTCACTTTTGCCGACATTTTTTGATATAATGATCCATTTGTCAATTCATTTAGGACATGAAGCATGATTAGGAGGACTTGTTCAATATCATTCGATGTATTGTTTTAAAAGGTAAAAACTTGTACTCAAAGTTTAAATTTTAGTTTTTTTTAGAATAAATATCATTTTTACACATGTAATTGTGCTAGGAATATGAAGGTTTTTAAAGGATATGTTAAGAATCATGCAAGACTTGAAAGTTGTATTACAAAATGCTAAGTTGTAGAGGAATGCATGGATTTTTGTTCTAGATTTTTGAATCAAAATGTTGAATTATGTTATTATGAATCTTAGAACAAAAATTTTTTTAGTGATGTGATTCTTAAAAGTAGTTCAATTTTGAGGTGAGCACCAATTACTTTAAGTAATGAAGTGTTAGAAAGTGTACATCGTTATGTTTTACTTAATACAACAAAAATGGAACCCTATTTAGAGTAAGTATTTAGAACTCTTCATTATTTACTTTTTCTAATATTATTAAAATTATAATTTATATTTTTTTATTTTTTTCAATTAGGATGCATATGGAAGAGTTAAAGAAATCAAATAAAAGTTTGGAAAAAAAAATAAAAGTTTACTTTGGAAAAGGCATGTTAATATAATTTTTTTTACATGGTTAAAGAAAAATGTAACATGCTACTTTATTTGATTTATACTTTTGCAAATTTTCTTATGAAATTTTGATTAGCTTATTTTTATGCACAAATTGTCTTTTCCACTTATGCAAGTAATGATATATATGAATTAAAATGGCTTTCATATTGTCCTTGAAATTAGGCCATGAGTTACAAGGGTTATATTATTAATCGACAACAATTCCACACAAGAAAAGTTGAAAAGTCAACACAAAATAATGAAGTCTTAATTAAAGTAACGAGTATATATAAAGCAAGTGCAAAAGACACTGCACAAGTTGTTAATGCTGCATAAGTATATGTAATGATGATTTTGCTTGATTACCACAAGTTTTAGATTCCAATATTCAAGTGCAATTGGAAAAAGAAGAGGCATGGTGTGAAGGTTGTAGATAGTTTTACACTTGTCAATTTATACAAAGGTCAAAATCAATATGAAAGAAAACCTTTTATTCTTACATCACAAGCAAAACGAGTATTTTATTCAAGAGAAAATAATACATCTAATTAGTATGTCTAATTAAAGGCACCACTAAGGGGATATTATAATTTGGATATGTATGATGAGAATATCGATACAACTTATGGGCTGAAGAATATATCAATACTAGAAAATGAATAAGTTACAAATGTTAGAGGGAGTAGCGATGACATCTTGGTATAACTTTTTTTTTTTTTTGGTGTCTTTTAGTATTTTATTCAACATTTTTGCTTCCTTGCCATTTCTAAATTATATAATGTTTGTTGCTATCCTATTTTGCTTTCATTGAAATGCAATGTACATGTTTTATAATAGAATATAAAAAATGATTACTGGCAAGATTTTATACTTCTAACTTTTATTTTATTGAGTTTAATTATTAAAATAAGTTTTCCTTTAACATGTAGTATTTGATATATGTGATGCTAATTTTTATTTTTAAATTTTTAAATTGCCTTGATAGTAAATTAACTATTATGACTTTAAGTATAGAAGAATTACATCTTGATTCAACTATAAGAAGAGGATATTTGCAAGCACCATCTAATGTTCAAGCAGAAAATCCTATAGATTTAACTACTGCTCATTTAGAGAAGTCACAAAAATCAAAAGAAAAAAGAGGTTCTACTAAAATGAAGAACATTGCCATGTATAGTGATAATAGAATTGAAGTCAAATTTAATAGAGAAGGACAATCTATAGGAGTTACATTGTCTTCATTTTTAGAAACTTTAGTTTGAGAAATCATACCATTTATAATTTCTAATGGAGAAAGGTTTCTTTGAACATGAAAAATATTCTATAAAAAATTGTTTTGGTTTGTTTTAATCTCATAGTTATAATTGATCATTATTTATTATTTAATTATAAAACACAGTTTGCATTAGTATTTATTTGATTAATTAACTATTTATTTTTTATTATGTAGCTAATGAAAGAATGATATGTGTAATAACATGCATCAAACATCAATCTTAGTTCATTTAAGTATTTTCACAAATACTTGGATTGCCAACTAAACATATATCACATATATGCATAAATTTCACCATAGAATGAGTTTTTATATATAAATGCATAGGTAATGAAAATTACCTTTAATATTATAAAGATACTATAATTTGCACACCACCAAAAATGCAATGGAAAAAGCTTGACCAAATTTTGGGAGGAAAAGTTAGGTTTTTCTTTTCAATCTTATGAAAATTTGGTAAAATAAACCTTTACATATTTAAAGTTATGTATGTTTTTTCTTATTTATCCTTACTTTTAATTAAAAGCAAATATGTGTCATGGACAAAATGGTAATCATTTAATAATTACTATTTTATGCATTTTTAGTCCATGTACTTAAATGCAAGATATTTACTTAACCATTAAATAAATATAATTAAGTATAATTTCATAAGTTTAAGTGTAATTATTCAATAATTATATATCTGCATTTAACTCCATCAATAATCTAAATTATTAATATGATCATGTATTTTATATTAAATTATAATATAATACAAAGTTAAGAAAAATTCTTCAAACACTTTAAAAAATTAATAAATATATATAACACTTATATATATTTATTTCAACCTAAATACTATTTTAAACATGCTAACATTTTTACCAATGATATTTTTTTTCTTAAATATTTCTTTCTGCCTTTAATTATTTGTGTAATCATATAGGTTCATCATGAAATTGTCATAAACTTATTTCAAACTTTTTGTGTTTCAAATTATTCAAAAGTTTAATAACTATAGTTAATATCTAATAATGTGCTATAATTCCTAAACCATAATGAAATCATACTTCATCAAACTTCATCCCACTTGTACATACTATATGGGTAAAATTCTTTCATTGTCCAATCTTAATCGAGTAAAAATTCATAGTATGTTAAAATCATATACTAATATAAATACAAAATATCGATTAATATATGTTAAACTCGTTACTACGAATTCTTTCATGTAACATTTGATTACACTAGCTAATGATTTATTGTTTTACTCATTTATTGATGTTTGTTAAAGAACTTAAATTTAAATCAAGTCAACAAAAATTTTGATCTAATATATCAAGTCAATAGATCCTATCTTAACCATCATCCATTTTCAAATATAAACAACATATGACCAAATAGGTTTTATCATACAAGACGTAATTAGTTTAATACTTATATACCATATGAATTACATGTATCTATACCATATTCGATTATGATATCTCAAGTTAAAAGATAACATCGCACACTAGTATAATTAAATAATAAATTATTAACTACATGTATAAGCATGTGATTTATCATCATATGACCATGTTTAAATAAATAATTTTCTAACTATTTAATTCATACTAATATTCTAATAACATGATATTTACGTTACCTGTACTTTTATTATCTTATGATGTGCATCCAAGACATTTACTATACTTACTATGCAATATTATTGCCCATGCAATATCATTTTCGTAGGAAACAACTTCAATAATTTTATTTAATAATTAAATAAATTATTAAGACAATTCACAAATATACTTTATTTATATGCATGACTAAATAAAGAAAATAGTTTATATTTGTGAATAAATAATTTTTTTCATTAATAAATAATGTATACTATCACTGAAGTCGATAATACGAATGACTTTTAGAATATATTTTAATAGCTAAGGTACAAGTTAGATTAAAAATCGTAAAAAGTTTATATACTCAAGGAGACGGGAGGACTTTGGAGGATTTCAAAATCAAGACTTGTGTAGAAAATATTGAAGGTAAAAAATGCCAAAGAAAGAATGAAGCTCAAACCTGATAACATCAATTCAATTTATGAATGGGAGAACTTTATTAAAGAAAAAAACTAGTGATAAGTTTAAGGTATGTATTTTTATATTAATTAAATATTATTTTATGACATCCATTTGTGAGGTAACTACATCAAAAAATTTGATTATTATAGGTCAAAAGTGATAAGTTCAAAAAAAATAAGGAAAAAACATATTCCACACACATGAAGTCATAAAGGAATTGCTCGAAGAACTCATGAAATGGTAATATCAAATATTTTTTCAAGTTCTTGAAAATCAATTATTACTTTACTATAAAACTTTTTTAATCTATAGAAGAAAGCTAATAGAAAACATAGCACAAAAAATAATGGTGAATCTATAAAATGTTGTAGTTGCTGATACTATAGTAAGGACAATTATTTACTTAGTCTTAATATTTCATTTTGTCTAATTAATTTTACTTATATAACATTGAATTTATATAAACCTATAGCGTCAAATGAATGAAATTAAAAAATATTCCTCTTATGCTACTTTAAGTGACTTGAAGGAAGATGTTATTTTAAATTTATAGATCTTATATGAAAGCATTTGAAAAAAAAGTTACTCTTGCAAAATTAAGCATTTTATCACAGAAGGACATCATTATAACTCAATTTTTTTCGGCACAAGATAAAAAAAAAGAAAGAATTAGCACAATACAAAAAGTTCTTTGAGGAGATGTAACAAAAAAAAAAAAAAGAAATAGGTAAGTACCATAGTCTATTACATAAATAGTAATTTTGTTTATAAATAGTGAACACATCATGGAAAATGTAGAATGTTAATTTTTAGTTTACAAATGCACAAATTTTTGCATTACTAAGTTATCAAAATTTTCAAAATTTAGAGTCAAAATCAAATAAATCAAGAATGTAGTGATAAGCTAAATGCACATATTGCTATGATGGTATGAATAAGTTAACAATATATATATTTATGAATTTAAATATATTATATTAATTAAAAACTATAACTAATTATTATTTTATTATGGCAGAGTGTGAATATGAAGATTAATATCACTAGATGCAAGTCATTTGATTGGAAGGGGACTGAAGTTGTTGTAGCTGAAGGGCATTAGTCTTCAAGTGGTCCAAAAGCATTTGTTCATCATATTCATCTTAGAACAAAGGCCATGAGAATTTGGATTGACGTGGCAAAAGGAAGTGAGAAGTATTTATTGAAGATTACACCTTATATGATATATATTGAAGAAGCTGTTAGTATATAGCCACATTGCCTGTTGATCACGTTATTATGAACTCTACAAATTAACATTTATGTCATCCATACATTTAGGTAATTTCTTATCTATTAACTTTATATGCATTTATGTCATGTATATACTACTTTTAATGACTTGTGATGGTAGTCGTAGGTTGGAAAATAATATTTTGGAATAGCTAAGTTGTTGATAATATGTTATATAAGTTGTAATTTTTTAAAAAATATCAATATTTTGAGGAGAATTTGCTAAATCTTTTGCAAATAGTTGTATATTTAAAATTTTGCTACTTAAAACTAGGATGATCAAACGTTAAAAACTAAAAAGAAAGTTCTAGGACTAATATTGAAATTTCTTTAAAAAAACTGTGACATAAATCTTTATAGTCAACTACTTGAATTACTTAATTAAAACAATAGAAGAAGTAGACAAAATCATTTCAAGATTAGAAAACCACACAAGTTTGAAGATAAATTGATTATAAAAATAAATAGGTTATTAGATCATTCTTTTTTAGGAGTATTTGGTAAGTAGGTTTTACTTTCTTTTTTTATTTTTAATAGTGAATGACAATATTGGTCATGTGCATACAATGACAAGTAGGTAGATATTACCTTACTGCTATGGCACTAACAATAAGTGTAAGCAAACTATTATATACATGCAAAAGAAATACACAAAATAAATAGTTTACTTTCCAATATTCATGCGACAAACTCTAGTGTTATCATATGTATATAATTTAATACCATAAATATGTACATACTTCTAATTAAATAATTTTTGTTAAACCATTAATATAAATCAACTACCTCTATGACTATATGATATCTATATGATCGAAAATCTAATCAGAGTGTTAGCTGCTATGATTTAAGTGCGTAATATTTTATGTGTTTGTCTCTTCTCAAGAGGAAAAATACAAAAATAAACTCTAAACCCCCTTAAAAATATAAATATTACATATTTATATTATTATTTTAGGTTTTTAATTTTTATTTAAAACTATTTGGTTGGGTTTTTTTTATAAAACCTAATTTATTTAGTAAAATAGATATTAATAAATTTAATCTAATTTTTACATAATTAGTTAAAATTAATACCTAAATAGTTCAATGAATCCTGTGCCTATTTAGGATTTATATATATATATATATATATATTATTCCTAATTTTAATGTGCAACCTAATAAGTTTTTATTACATTGATAATAATATTAAAATCTAATTTTAATGTTATAAGTAATGAGCATATCTAACAACATATCATGATTATTCAAGTAACGAGAATATTAGTAGTTTTACATTACCTTATTCGTAACTAATGTTACCATACAATTTAATCATTTTGTTTTAAATATTTTAATTGAACACGAGATATGAAATATGTTATTCTCGTATGGTTCAAATTTATATTTCTTTGATATCATGAGTAAACTTATTTTACGAAGTCAATATCATATATTGATTTATTTGGGTGTGACCATACATTTTTTAAAATTTTATTCAATTAAAGGGTCTAAAATATCACTCTCATTATATAGAAGAGATAAATTTTATTTTGATCACACACATCTCTTTATATGAGTTATGATATATTTGATTATTTTCTTTATAATTTATCTTATTACAGATGTCATTTGAAAATATCAAAATATATTATACTTTATGTTAGAAGCCATAGTGATCTTAAGTCCAAATATCACATATAGCATTATTACTATGAAAATCACTTATGACATTCATATAATGATCTATGTAATGTTATTATAATGGATCAATCCAGTACATTAGTTCACTAACTTGTACTCATATGTTGACCTGATATCTCATATCATAATACATATATGTTATTATCAGTCACTGCACATATTAGTCTCAATGTATTATTATTACCTTATTCACAACAGTGCTCGATAAGGGATATTTAAAAATAGTATCCAACTAATTGAACTTGCTATTCAAAGGGTATTATTACATTTATTAAATATACAATATGTAATAATAAAATAATTAAATGATATATATATATATATCAAAATATTATGATATAAACATACCAAATATCTAAAATATTATTAAATTTAGTGCATATATCAATAATAAGTAATTATCTCCTCTTTCCTAACTTGGGTTAAAAGAAACCAAAGAAACAAATAGTTTGGATAGAATTTCATCCGTCTAATGCGGAGCATATGATATGAGAGATAAAGGCATATATTAGAAGGCTGCAAAAAATGGCATCAAATCTTTATAGTAAAATACTTAAATAAATTTATCACTTTATTTAATTTTTTGTGTAATAGTATATACTTATATTTTTGTTTCAATTCATAATGCTAGTCATGTTGATAAATACTACTTGTGAAGAAATTTTGGGTGCATATTAAAGATAAAATAGCAATTTTTTGTTTAATCTTTTCCTTTTTGAAGATGAAGTAGTAATTTTTTTATTAATCTTTGCCTTTTTGAAATATAACACTTTTATGTTTATAGTTAAGCATAATTTTTATTTATACTTGATGTGTATCTTCATATTATGATGTTCATACACAATATTGTATATAATTCATATATATTTTGTTCATATGGATTATATGTTTGTATTTGAAAAATATTTTTTATTAGTGTGAAGAATAATATATATATTTCTCTAGTAATTGTTTGAAATTATTTAATAATTATAATAACAGCTATTCAATTAATAACAAACTTTAAATGTTACAATAATTAATTTGCAACATTTTAAAAATGCTACAATGCTACAAATTATCCTAAATTGTAGCATTTTTGTTTGGCTATAACAGACAATTTGATAGCATTCCATAGTTGATACATACCATTAAATTTATAGCAATTGTCCTATGCCATGAAATATAATGTAGTAGCATTTTTAATTTGCTATAAGATTTTGATGTGTAGCATGATTAAAGTGCTGCAAGAAATATACTTGCTGCATTTTTCTTATGCTACAAAAGACAATTTAGTAACATTTACTAAATGCTATTTTATGTATAATGGCAGCTTTTACCTAATGCAACTAAAAATATTATGTATAGTACTCTTTAATTGCTACTAAATACTTTTAGTAATATGGGCTATCATAGTACTTGAAAAAGTCTTACTGTTTATTTTTAGTAGTACTTTTTATGTTCCGGTGATATTTGAAAATTTATAGTTCTGTTGCATGTTTAGGCCATAGAATCCTTTCAGGTTAAGGTAAATTGAGTTATGGTGTTTAAGTGTATTTAAGTCGAATAGGTTAATGCATTTATAGGTTAGTCAAGGTCAAGTTAGGATGAGTGTTGATGGGTTGAGCATGTATGACTAGTGTTTAAGTGTTATATAGGTTTGGTTTCTTGATTCATATCAACCATTGCCGTGGAAGGAATTGAATTGTGGAAAACAAAAATGTATAACCTTTTGGATCAAGGATTGATTTGTGTTTCTCTTTCACTAGCTTAGTTACATAGAAATTCCCTTATAAAATAAATGTAAGACAACTATGAGATAAATTTTGGAATTAGTATTTATATCATCACTTTCTTTAGTTATGTCAGATTTGCTTTATTACAATAAAGATAAATTTTTCTTTATTGTAATAAGATTACTTCTTGGGTATTTTAATTCATTATGATAATCATGTATTTTTTTAATAGCTAAGGTTTCGTTTTAATAATATCTTTTCTTTCTTATTATTATTTTCATTTTTTCCCTTGATAAAGTAAGTTTCCTTTTTCTCAAACAATTTATGGGCTCAATGCTGATTAGAATTCATAATTTGAAATAACAAAATTAAAATTTTTATCTCTAAATGAACTTTCACAGAGTTTTACCATTGCAATTTCTATTTTTTTAAAAAATATTTCTCTTGTATCTTTAAAAAAGATTTTAAAATGACCTTATTTACAATTAGTTTATCAATGTAATCTGCTTCAAATCATTTTAAAAAATTAATCAGTTCTCTCAAATTTAAACACATCCCACTTTATTATTCATTATTAAAAAAAAAAAAAAACACACACACACACACACACACTTAAAACTCATTCTCTAAAGTTTAGAAATTTTAGTGAACCTTATTCTCTCAACTATAAAATCTTTGGGGAATATATGGCAAGCATAAAACATTGAGTTTTTCTCCATTTTCTCACCTATTTTACTTGATGTAATGAATTAATATTTGCATATTTTAAATTTAAGCTTAATTACATAGATTCATTAGGTTTGTGTTGAAAAATTAAATTATTTTGAAAAATTAATTTTAAAAATTGTCTATTAAACATGGGGAGCACCAAGGGAGCTTCATATCAAGTGCTAAAGGGTGCTCGATGTTCCAAGGCACTCTACTTTGAATGTGCATGAAATTAGAACAACATAACATGATAAATAATCCAATTAAATTAAAATTTAGATTTTTTGACATGTTAATCTGTTAATAATATGATTAATTATTTAAATAATTATAACTTATTAAATTATTTATAATTAAATAAAAATCTATTTATATTTTTTATATTTTTAAAAAAATTATATTTATCATATTTAAAATATATTTAATTATATTTCAATAAAATTTATTAGAATTTATGTATATATTATCTAATACAAATCATGGCACAACTTCAAAAAATTCAATTCAAGTTCCGATTGGTCCAGTTATGAGAGTCCAAATAAAGAAGTTCAAAGATGCACTTAATGGGCTAATTTAAGAAGTTTGGACCCAAGTAAATTCATGGAGACCCATTGGGCTTGGTCCACATATCCAGCAAAAATGGATATGCATGATTCAAACTTTAGAAAAGTCTGATCAAATCTAAACTTGATCTTTTAGCAAGTAAAATAGAAATATTTAGGGAGTGTTTGAGTTCATTTATGAGTCTATTTAATTAGTCAGCTTTCCTTGGAGTGTTTGAGTTCATTTATGAGTTTATTTAATTAGTTAGCTTTCCTTTCTACTTTAGGTAAGTAGAAGCGACGATTTTTGCCTATAAAAAGGCACCTTTTTAATAAGAAGTTATCATAATTCATTAGTCAAAATTTGAGAGTTATTTTCTCTTTGGTTCTTTGAAGAACTATTCGAACTTTTCAAGAATTATTCTTGTGGCGTTCATCAGTGACTTATCAAACGGACTTCTATCACCGTTTGTGGCGTCTACATTATACCAAGGTTCTTGTTTTTTTATAAAAAATGAGTCGAGGTTCCATTCAAATCTGATCGTAGAACGATCTCGGGTTCCTTGTTGAATTCGGGTCTCGTTATTCTTAGCGAGGTTCGTATCATAGAACACCTACAAAGGTTCTAAAGAGCAAGACTCTAAATGAGGTAATGTTTAATCAGAAACCAAATCTTTCATATCTTAAAATTTTTGGATGCATATGTTATGTCCATATTCCTTGTAGCAATAGGGACAAACTTAGCTATCGAAGTCAAAAATGCATATTTCTAGGTTATGCCACAACCTAAAAGGGTTATAGATGTTTTGACCCCAAGACAAATAGGTTGTTTGTATCTAAAAATGTCACATTTTTAGAACATGAACCTTACTTCAAAAAACATGAACTCGAATCCAATGGTAAGGGGAAGGATGTGGATAATTTCACCCTCATTTCCGTTATTGACGCAAATGGGCCCATTCTTGAACTCAGAAAGAATGTCCATAATCAACTAGAAGTTCAAGAGGAATCATCTCAAAATGAGAATGATCCTTACTATTTTAGACAAACACATGATGAGAATGTGCCCACTTTTGCCCAAGATGAGTCATCTCATGATGAGAATGATTCAGATCATCTTAGAGAAGACCAAATTAGTAACCATGAGACAATAGATCAATCTATAGGTGATGATGATCATGCCACACAGGAACTACCTACTCTTAGAAGATCCACTCGGATAAAAAGACCAACCTTTGAATGGATGAAAACTAGAGTGTTTTATCATGGTAACTTTGTGACCAATCACCCTATTCAAAGCTATTATACTCATGATCTCATTAAAGATCAGTATAAAGCTTTCTAAATGCCATTGATGATATTCAAGAACCTTCCAATTATAAAGAGGCCCAAATCAGCCCAATTTGGAGAAATGTAATGAATGAAGAGCTTAAGGCTCTAATTTGAAATCAAACTTGGGATATTGTTCCAGTTCCTAAAGGGAAGAAAGCTGTAGGTTGCAAATGGGTGTATAAAACCAAGTGATACAAATCATGGCACAACTTCAAAGAATTCAATTCAAGTTCCAATTGGCCCAGTTACGAGTGCCCAAGTAAAGAAGTTTAAAGAAGCACTTAACGGGCTAATTCAAGAAGTTTGGACTCAAGTAAATTCTTGGAGACCCATTGGGCTTGGTTCACATATCCAGCAAAGATGGATATGCATGATTCAAACTCTAGAAAAGTCTGACCAAATCTAAACTTGATCTTTTAGCAAGTAAAATAGGAATATTTAGGAGTGTTTGAGTTCATTTAGAAGTCTATCTAATTAGTCAGCTTTCCTTGGAGTGTTTGAGTTCATTTATAAATCTATTTAATTAGTTAGCTTTCCTTTCTGTCTTAGGTAAGTACAAGTTACGATTTTTGCCTATAAAAGGGCACCTTTTGAATAAGAAGCAATCAGAATTCATTAGTCAAAAATTGAAGGGTATTTTCTCTTTGGTTCTTTGAAGAACTATTCGAACTTATCAAGAATTATTCTTGTAGTATTCATCAGTGACTTATCGAACGGACTTCCATCACCATTTGTGGCGTCTACATTATACCAAGGTTCTTGTTTCTTTATAAATAACGGGTCGAGGTTCCATTCAAATCTGATCGTAGAACGATCTCGGGTTCCTTGTTGAGTTCGGGTCTCGTTATTGTTAGCAAAGTTCGTATCATTTGGTATCAGAGCAAAGGTTATTCTAGCGTCAGGTTTGCCTATCCCTTTTGTTATTCTTTTCGCAATTCTTGATATAAAAAAAAAAAAAAAAAAGAAAGAAAAAAAAAAAGAAAGAAAAAAAAGTGAAAAAAAAACGAAAAAAAAAAATTCATATTTCACTTTGTCATCAACACCCTAATATTTGTGTATCAAATTCTAATATATTCCTTAAGATTCTCAATTTCCAAATCAGTGGGTATAAAATTGAAATACTTTGTGCGAAATTAAAACTTTTAAAATCCATGACGCGACCTTATTTTCTACCTTTATTTTGCCGTAGTAAGTCCTGAAGAATTGTTGCAAGAAATTTTTGATTATTGTTTGTTAGTTTGAAAAGAACCGAAAGAGAATTATTGAGTGGAAAAAGGCAAGAGTGGTGAGAGCATTAGAGGGATAAAAGCCGCAAATTTTTGAGTGAAACACGAGTGCAGAATGATTCATATTCTTGAGTGTAAACACATAAGGGAGAGAATTGTGAGGTCCTTTTTTTTTTTTTTTATAACTTATCTCCTGCAGAAATAATGTCATAACACGACCACGAGGAAGCACAAACAGGGATGAATTCAAAGCTATACATGGAAGCTTTGGTGGGAGAGATGAGACGGATGATGAAGCTGGAACTAGAGCAAATAAGTGAACGGTTGGACAGATTAGAAAATGTCAATTGGAAGAATCGGAGGGAAAGCACTCAACAACAGCGTACAGTAGAAGATTTTGAGGAATATAACGAAGATAGTTTTGAGGAAGAAGATAGATACTCGGTAGGCAGCAATAAGAGGATTGAATGTGTTAGAAAATATTCGAATCGGGAGGAAAATAATTTGGGAAGCATTAAGATAAAGGTGCCTTCATTTCAAGGCAAGAATGATCCCGAGGCTTATCTTGAGTGGGAAAAGAAAATGAAGCTAGTTTTTGATTGCCACAACCACTCCGAGATGAAGAAGGTAAAACTTGCAGCCATTGAATTTTTTGATTATGCTATTGTTTGATGGGATCAATTGGTTTTAAGTAGGAGAAGAAATAGAGAACGTCCAATAGAAACATGGGAGGAAATGAAAACTGTGATGAGAAAATAGTTTGTTCCAAGCTATTATTACAGGGAGTTGTATCAAAAATTGCAAAGTTTTACGCAAGGCAACTAGAGCGTGGAGGATTATTATAAAGAAATGGAAATAACTATGATTCGAGCGAATATAGAAGAGGATCGAGAAGCTACTATGGCTAGGTTTTTGGGTGGTTTGAATCGAGAAATTGCAAACGTAGTGGAATTGCAACATTATGTGGAATTAGAGGATTTGGTTCACATGGCCATCAAAATTGAGCGCCAACTCAAGAGGAGGGGTAGCGCATGTCTAAATCAAAGTTTGAGTGCATTCTTTTGAAAACCGAATTCCACAAAGAAAGAAGACAAGCTGCAAACATTCGCAACACCCAAGCACAAGTTTGAGCCCAATCTGAGAACACCAGCCGCGTTTCTTAAGGTAAAATTGACACTTCTACCTCTAGAAATCGTGACATTAAATGTTTTAAATGTCAAGGCGGGGGACACATAGCAAGTCAATGTCCAAACACGCGAGTTATGATGATGCAAGATAGTGGTGACATTGTAATTGACAATGAAGATTCTGACATTAATGACATGCCGTCATTGGAGAGCATCACCAAGGAGGAGTATTTAGTCCCTGATGCATTGACATTAGTAACCAGGAGAGCGTTGAGCTTGCAGACAAAAGAAGTTGAAGAAGTGCAGCGAGAGAACCTCTTTCATACTAGGTGCCACGTCAAGGGCAAGGTGTGTAGTATGATTATTGATAGTGGTAGTTGTACCAATGTTGCAAGCACAATAATGGTGGAAAAATTAGGACTGCCCACGTTGAAGCACCCTAAACCTTACAAATTGCAGTGGTTAAATGATAGTGGAGAGATGAGGGTAAATAAGCAGGTGATAGTTGCATTTCGGATTGGCAAATATGAAGATAAAGTGTTGTGTGATATAGTACCGATGCAAGCTGGACATTTGTTGCTAGGGCGTCCATGGCAATTTGATATGAGTGTAAAGCATGATGGTTTTACGAACAAATACTCTTTTGTACTTAATCAACGACCAATCACTCTTATACCTTTAACACCGCAACAAGTGTATGAGGATCAAGTGTGGTTATGAAAGAAGTGTGATCAAAAAAAAGAGAAAGATAAAAAGAAAACGAGTGACAATTCGAGAGAAAAAATTGAAAGAGAAAAAAAGAGTGCAGATTCAGTCGTTGAAAATGAAATAGAGAGAAAAACAAATTTTTATGCAAAAGAGAGTGAAATAAAAAGAGCGAAGTTTTTAAATCAGCCAATGATTGTACTTGTGTACAAAGAGGCGTTTTTAAATACTAATGAGATTGATTCTGCTTTGCCTAACTCTATGGTTTCTTTTTTGCAGGAATATGAGGATGTCTTTCCCGAAGAAACGCCACAGGGATTACCTCCTATCCGAGGGATTGAATATCAAATTGATTTTGTACCTGGTGCGACAATTCCAAACTGACCAGCTTATAGGAGCAATCCTGAGGAGACAAAAGAGCTTCAAAGGCAAGTAAGTAAGTTGATGGCGAAAGGTTACGTGAGGGAGAGCGTGAGTCCATGTGCCGTTTCAGTTTTACTTGTACCTAAGAAGGATGGCACTTGGAGAATGTGCGTTGACTGTCGAGCGATCAACAACATTACGGTAAAGTATCGGCATCCCATTCCTCGCTTAGACGACATGTTAGATGAATTGCATGGAGCTTGTATATTTTCAAAAATTGATTTGAAGAGTGGGTATCATCAAATACGCATGAAAGAGGGTGATGAATGGAAAACTGCCTTTAAAACAAAATACGGTTTGTATGAATGGTTAGTAATGCCTTTCGGTTTAACTAATGCACCGAGCACATTTATGCGATTAATAAACCATATATTGCGTGCATTCATAGGCAGATTTGTCGTTGTTTATTTTGATGATATTCTCATTTATAGCAAAAACTTGGATGATCATATTGTGCATTTGAAATCGGTTTTAGATGTACTTAGAAAAGAGAAGCTATTTGCTAACTTAAAGAAATGCACCTTTTGCACCAATGAGCTTGTGTTTCTTGGTTTCATTGTGAGTGCACAAGGAATACAGGTTGATGAAGAGAAAATTTGTACAATTCAAGAATGGCCGAGTCCCATGAGCATAGGCAACGTACGAAGTTTTCATGGACTCGCTAGTTTCTACCGACAGTTTGTGAAAGATTTTAGTACTTTAGCTGCACCGCTCACTGAGGTAATAAAGAAAAACGTTGGTTTCAAGTGGGGAGAAGAGCAAGAGAAGGCGTTTCAGCTCATCAAGCAAAAATTGACAAATGCACCCTTATTAGCTTTACCTAACTTTAACAAAATATTTCAGATTGAATGTGATGCTTCTAGTGTAGGTATTGGAGCTGTTCTTATGCAAGAAGGACGACCGATTGCGTATTTCAGTGAAAAGCTAAGTGGAGCAGCTTTAAACTATCCGACTTATGATAAGGAATTATACGCATTGGTTTGAGCTTTGGAAACATGGCAGCACTACTTTTTGCCCAAGGAATTTATGATTCACACTGATCACAAATCATTGAGGCACTTGAAAGGACAACACAAACTGAACAAAAAACATGCTCGTCGGGTGGAGTTCATTGAGACGTTTCTATACGTCATCTGATATAAGCAAGATAAGGAGAATGTGATTGCAGATGCACTTTCTTGCAGGTACGCATTACTCTCTACTCTTGATACTAAATTGCTTGATTTTGAACAAATTAAAGAGTCCTATCCTTCAGACCCTGACTTTAGTGAAGAGTATATAGCTTGTGAGAAGATCCCCAATGGTAAGTACTTTAGACATGAGGGTTTTTTATTTCGAGAAAATAAGTTGTATACTGAATTGTTCTGTGCGTGATTTATTAGTTAAAGAATCACATGGTGGAGGATTGATGGGACACTTTGGGATAGCTAAAACATTAGCTATTTTACAAGAACATTTTTTTTGGCCACACATGAAAAGAGATGTTGAGAGAACTTGCGATAGATGTGTTACATGTAGACAGGCAAAATTCCGAAAGCAACCCCATGGTTTATACATGTTAAAGATGAAGAAATTGAGAGTGAAGATTCAAAGAATGAAGAAAAAGCCCAAATAACTCTTTGAGTTGTTTATGGATGCCCACATTTAGCCCAAAACCTATTTCTAGTTTTAAAAAAGGCTAGATACTAAAGGACAAAATAACAACTAGTTTTTTCTATTCACTAAAGGACAAAATAACAGCTAGTTTTTTAAATTTGAAAGATATGTTGTTATTTGTTGTACCTAGTTGTTGGAAAAGTAAAGTAAGCTTGTATCTAGCCGTTAAGATGTTGTATATATAAACCCAAGTTGTGTAAATATTTGATACATGAAATAAAAGGCTATTCATTTTTCTCTCTTGATATCTTTTCATCTACTTATATTTTCTCTTAGTTTTTGTTGAATATTTAAAATCGGGAGCTAAACACATTCAAATATATTTAATCAACAATACACGCCATTGCCCATTCCTAATGAGCCTTTGATTGATATTTTTATGGAGTTTATGTTAGGATTGCCTAGGAGTAAACGTGGTAGAGATTCAATTTTTGTGGTTGTAGATAGATTTTCTAAAATGGCACACTTTATTCTGTCACAAAACGGATGATGCTTCACATATTGCTGATTTGTTCTTTAAAGAGATTGTAAGATTACATGGTATACCTAGAACAATTGTTTCCGATAAAGATGCTAAGTTCTTAAGTTACTTTTGGAAGACTTTGTGGTGTAAGTTAGGCACTAAGTTATTATTTTCTACTACTTGTCATCCACAAACTGATGATCAAATCAAAGTAGTAAATAGAACTTTATCTACTTTGTTAAGGACTGTTATTAGTAAGAACATTAAAACTTGGGAAGATTATTTACCACACGTTGAATTTACTTATAATCGTACTGTTCATTCTGCTACTAAATTTTTTCCATTTGAAATTGTGTATGGATTTAATCCATTAACTCCATTGGATTTATCTCCTTTACCCATGATTGAGCGAGTTAATTTAGATGGCAAAAAGAAAGCTAAATTTGTTAGGCAGATTCATGAGAAAGCAAGACTCAACATTGAGCGAAGAACGGAGTAGTACGCAAAACAAGCCAACAAGGGGCGTCACAAGCTGGTTTTTGAACCAGGAGATTGGGTTTGGTTACATATGAGAAAAAAGAGATTTCCGACGCAAAGGTGTTCCAAATTACTTCCAAGAGGAGATGACCATTTTCAAGTCTTAGAGCGTATCAATGACAATGCTTATAAACTAGATTTACCAAGTGAATACAATGTAAGTGCTACTTTTAATGTCGTTGATTTGAGTCCTTTTGATGTAGGTGATGATTTGAGGACAAATCCTTTTCAAGAGGAGGGAAATGATACAAATCATGGCACAACTTCAAAGAATTCAATTCAAGTTCCAATTGGCCCAGTTACGAGAGCCCAAGTAACGGGCTAATTTAAGAAGTTTGGACCCAAGTAAATTCGTGGAGACCCATTGGGCTTGGTCCACATATCCAGCAAAGATGGATATGCATGATTCAAACTCTAGAAAAGTCTGACTAAATCTAAATTTGATCTTTTAGCAAGTAAAATAGGAATATTTAGGAGTGTTTGAGTTCATTTAGAAGTCTATCTAATTAGTCAACTTTCTTTGGAGTGTTTGAGTTCATTTATAAGTCTATTTAATTAGTTAGCTTTCTTTTCTGTTTTAGGTAAGTACAAGTTACGATTTTTGCCTATAAAAAGGCACCCTTTGAATAAGAAGTAATCAGAATTCATTAATAAAAAATTGAGGGGTATTTTCTCTTGGGTTCTTTGAAGAACTATTCGAATTTATCAAGAATTATTCTTGTGGCATTCATCAGTGACTTATCGAACGGACTTCCATCACCGTTTGTGGCATCTACATTATATCGAGGTTGTTGTGATGTAAATTCAGCACAAGGTAAGTCAACTCAGGCCCAAATTCGTCCAGCCGCCCATGATCTCCTCAGTTTATACACTTCATTTGGCCTTAATTTGATTACTTGGAGTCAAAGTCATGGAGCAGCATTTATATAAATCTTTGGAATGAAAGCTAAGCATTTATGTGACTCTTGGAAGCATAAGATGGAGCATTGTGCGGTTATTTATTATAATTAATACTTGTAGTCCCTATAATATGTAGCTTTCTTTTATGTTTGACCAAATATGTAATGCCTATAAAAAGGCTCCTTTTTTCTCATTTTGGGGATTTTGGCTGGTTGAATGAAAATATATTTCTTTTCAGTGGTAATCCAACTTCTTCCTTTATCCAAATTCTTGCCAAATTTAGTGATGGATCTTTCCTTGGCTGGTGGCATTGCCTTTAGGCCTTGGATACTTGCCTTTTATCTTTAAATTCTCTTTTGTTATCATCATTTGAAGAGTTTAAGAGTTCAAAACTCTAATCTCGTGAACAGTGACGAAGTTGAAGAACAAAACTCACTCTTAGCTTTCGCAAGACGCATCATCTTGTTTCTTTATAAACAACAGGTCGAGGTTCCATTCAAATCGGATCGTAGAACGATCTCGGGTTCCTTGTTGAGTTCGGGTCTCGTTATTTTTAGCGAGGTTCGTATCACCAAGCTTAAAAGTGATGGGACTATTGGAAAACATAAAGCTAGGTTGGTGGCAAAAAGGCTTCACTCAAACCTATGGCATTGATTACACCGAAACATTTGCTCCCATAGCTAAAATGAATTCTATTAGAGTTCTTATGTCTTTAGTTGTTAATTATGATTGGCCATTGTACCAAATGGATATAAGAAATGCCTTCTTACAAGGCAAATTAGAAGAAGAAGTGTACATGAGAATACCTGAAGGGTATGGGAGTGACATTCCAAAATCACATGTATGTAAGCTTACAAAGGCCATCTATGGCCTTAAACAATCTCCTAGGGCTTGGTACTCCAAATTACATTATGCTCTTAGCTGCCAAGCCTTCACCAAAAGTGAGGCCGATTCCTCTTTATTTATCAAACATTCCAAAGATGGAATAACTATGATTCTCATTTATATCGATGATATTATCATTACTGGTAGTGACCCAACAGGAATTCGCTGCATTAAATCATATCTTAAATCTGTTTTTGACATTAAAGACTTTGGATACTTACGATATTTTCTAGGAATAGAAATTGCCCACTGCAAAAAGGGACTATTTCTATGCCAAAGAAAATATACACTTGATCTACTTCGTGAAACAGGTAAACTAGGTGCAAGAACAGCTTCAACACCAATTGAAAATACCTGCAAGCAAAAGGACAAAGAAGGAGACCAACAGAGGCAACCCAAGCCAATTCAGAACGTCAAGCAATATCAGTGAATTGTCAGTAAGTTAATTTATTTAACCATTACTAGACCTGACATTAGCTTTGCTGTGAATCAGGTTAGTCAATTCATGCAACAACCAATGACCAACCACATGGACATGGTGAATCGAATCCTTTGTTACCTTAAAGGAACACGAGGACAAGGTTTACACATGCAAAAGAATGGTCACCATGAGATTCCAGCATATAGTGATGCAGATTGGGCCAGAAATGTTGAAGACAGAAAATCAACAACTGGATATTGCACATTTGTTGGAGAAAACTTGGTAACCTGGAAAAGCAAGAAACAGAGTGTAGTAGCAAGGTCAAGTGCAGAAGCAGAGTATCGAGCTATGGCAAGTACAACATGTGAGCTGATTTGGTTGAAGGCTTTAGTTCAAGATTTGGGGTTTAAGACTGATGCACCAATGAAACTATTTTGTGACAACAAAGCAACAATCTACATAGCTTCCAATCTAGTATTCCATGAAAGGATGAAACACATTGAGATGGATTGTCACTTTATTAGGGAGAAAGTTCATAATAAGACCATCTGCACCCCTTATGTTCAAAGAAAAGATCAATTAGGAGACTTGTTCACAAAGTCTCTCACTAAAGAACATATCGAGATTGCAATAAGCAAGTTGAACTTGAGTAATATCTTCAAGCCCAACTTGAGGGGGAGTGTTGAAATAAAGCCGGTTAAGCCAATTGACCAATCTCGAAATCATGCCAGCATCATGACCGTACTGCATTAGGAATCCGTATATCCCTATCATCATTGTTGGAGATGAAGAAATTGAGAGCAAAAATCCAAAGAATGAAGAAAAGCCCAAATAACTCTTTGGGTTGTTTAGATACTAAAGGACAATGATACGAACCTCGTTAAGAATAACGAGACCCAAACTCAATAAGGAACTCGAGATCGTTCTATGATCAGATTTGAATGGAACATTAATCCGTTGTTTATAAAAAAACAAGAACCTCGGTATTGTTGAAAATAATAGTCATAACCCATTAAAAGGCCCAAATTATTCACACAATCTACAAGGCCCATTAGAAGCAATTAGACACAACAAGACTATTGAAGATGAAGAAATTGAGAGTAAAGATTCAAAGAATGAAGAAAAGTCCAAATAACTCTTTGAGTTGTTTATGGATGCCCACATTTAGCCCAAAACCTATTTCTACTTTTAAAAAAGGTTAGATAACAACTAGTTTTTCTATTTACTAAAGGACAAAATAACAGCTAGTTTTTTAAATTTGAAAGATATGTTGTTATTTGTTGTACCTAGTTGTTGGAAAAGTAAAGTAAGCTTGTACCTAGCCGTTAGGATATTGTATATATAAACCCAAGTTGTGTAAATATTTGACATATGAAATAAAAGGCTATTCATTTTTCTCTCTTGATATCTTTTCATCTACTTGTATTGTCTTTTAGTTTTTGTTGAATATTTGAAATCGGGAGCTAAACACATTCAAATATATTTAATCAACATGGCATCAAAGCTTGGCCACATCTAGGGAGCTCTTTTTATCATCTTTCTCTATTTTTTTTCCTCTCTCTTGGTGTGTGATTAGTCTCCATTGTGCAAAGTCAAGTTGTTAAAATTAGAATGGCTGCACAAGAGGGAAGCAGTTCTGCCAAGAGGGAGAGTTTTTTCAATATTGATTCCGATTACAAAATCACCACCAAGCTTACTACCTTCCCCCTCAATGGAAGGAATTACTCTACATGAGTGACAAATGCTACAAGGGCCTTATTGGGCATGAGGGTTCTTGGATTTGTTAATGGAGAAATTAATCAACCTAAGGTGGGAGATAAAGAATATGTCGAATGGAGATATGTTGACAACTTGTCATCACTTGGATTATCAATTCCATTGATCAATCCTTGGTTGGTGCCTTTAACAAAGCCAAAACTGCCAAAGACCTTTGGAATGCACTTGCTAGAAGGTTCGGGAATCAAGGAAATCTCTTGAAAGTTTATGAGTTGAGGGAAATCATCACAAATGCCAAGATGAATTGGAGTGTTTGAGGCCAATTACCGCCAATGAGGAAGAATTGGAAAAAAGGGCTAATGAAGATCTTGTTTGTTTCCTCTTGGCAGGATTAGGGCCTAGTTTTGGAGACCTTAGAAATCAAATTATAAGAAATAAGCAGATGCCATCGTATGATGATGTGGTGAATGTTGTGGATAAAGAATTGATGGCTAGAAAAGCATTTGACAGAGATGAGCCTGAAACTGAGAAAGGTGCATTTGTGAAGGCAAAAGAAGAAGCAATGGCAACTCAAGGGTTGAAAGAGAGCAAAACCATGAAGTGTGAAAGAAGTGTAAGGCTAGGACACATCAAAAGAAATTGTAGGTTTATTGATCATTGTGGAAAGTTTGGGCATAACAAGGATAAGTGTTTTGAGCTTCATCCTCACTTGAGGAAGGAGAATAAAGCCAAAGTTTCGCAAGAATCACAACACACATCAGAGGCAGAATTGTCCACAAACTTCATTGAGCAATTTGCAAAGTTTCTTCAATCTCAAAGGCTGAGCACCTCTCAAGGTTTGATCTCTAACTTATCTTTGAATATTGATCCTTGGGTTATAGACTCAGGTGCTACAAATCACATGTTTAGAAGTAAAAATTTAGCTTCTAAAATTGAGTCTATAGGAAAGGATAAATGGGTGAGTATAGCTAATGGAAAAGATATACCAATTACTGGCTTAGGACATTTGAATATTTTGTCTAAGCATACTAAAGGTCTTTAAATGCCATGTTTTTCTTCAAATTTGTTGTCCATAAGTAGAATTACAAAAGATTTAGATTGTTATGTCATATTTGAACCTAATAAAGTAACTTTTCAGGACATCAAGACCGGCCAATTGATTGGTGAGGGAAGAGAGAAAAATGGACTTTATGTTTTGGAAGATTCAAGCAAGGCTTTTAAAATAGATAATGACAAAGTCCAAGAACTTTGGCATGCTAGATTAGGGCATCCTCCTAGTCATATTTTGCAAAAATTAGTTCCTAGTTTAAAGTTTAATGAGATAAAAGATTATAATTCTTGTATCTTAGGAAAACAAACTAAGATACCTTTTATACAATCACATCATGATTATAATGATTTATTTGCCTTGGTACATTCTGACTTATGGACTTCTCCTACTCCATCGCATAAAGGCTTCAAATATTTTGTTACTTTTATAGATCATAAATCTAGGTATACATGGATTTATCTAATTAAAAAAAAAATGATACTTTTGAGTGTTTTAGAGAGTTTGTAATATTGATTGAAAATCAATTTGACAAAAAAGTGAAAATGTTGAGAACTGACAATGGAGGAAAGTATATGAACAATTTGTTTAAAGAATTTTTAGCTAGTAAAAGAATTGTTCACCAAACTACTTGTCCTTACACTCCGGAACAAAATGGAGTAGCAGAGCGTAAGAATAGGCATATTTTAAAGGTGGCAAGAACTATGATGTTCTATCACAATGTGCCTAAAGAGTTTTGGGGGGAAGCCATTCTCACGGCCGCACATCTTATTAACCGAACTCCAATTGAAAGGAAAAACACCAATTGAGATTGCCCGTAATATCTAACCGGACCTATCCTATCTCAGAATTTTTGGATGTGTATGCTATGTACATATTCCAAGTCATTTAAGAGATAAATTAAGTGAAAGGAGCATTAAGTGCATCTTTTTAAGTTATTGTGTAGATACTAAAGGTTATAGATGCTATAATCCATTGACTAAGGATAAGTATATCTCTAGAAATGTTACTTTCATAGAAAATGACTCATATTTTGATAGGACTAGTTATGAAAAAGGTGAAGTGGAGGATCCACTTCCTTTAGCCATAATACACAAGTATGTACCACCATCTAGTAACATAGTTGGTAACCATGACCAAGACTTGAGTAATGATAATGTAGAATTACAAGATGAAGTGTTTAATGAAAGGGAAACCAACAAAGAAAGTCGAGATGCACATTCACCTAGATCACCTAGTGAAGTAAGAGAAAATTTGCCTTCGTCATCTAGTAGAATTAGAGAGGAGGAAAACCAAGATGAAACACTTAGGGATGAACAACCGAATATTCAAATAGAGTCACCATCCAGTAGACAAGATAGACTATTTATTAGCACACAAAGTGAGGGAGAGCATGTTACACCTACACAAGGCCAAAATCCCCTACTTAGGAGATCTCAAAAACTTAGGCAATCTTCATCTGAATGGATGAAGAATAGAGTGTTTTTCTATGGTAACAAGGTAACCGCACACCCTTTTGACCACTACTATACCTTAAAAAATGTAAAGAAGGGTTTTAGAGCCTTTTTAACTAAAGTTAATGCTATTAAAGATCCTAATAACTTTGAGGAAGCTAGGAAATCACTAATTTGGAAACAAGCAATGCAGTAGGAATTAGATGCTTTAGTTAAAAATAATACATGGGAATTAGTCCCTTTACCTTTGGGAAAGAAGGTTATAGGATGCAAATGGGCGTATAAGACTAAGTTAAATAGTGATAGAACTTTAGACAAATATAAGGTTAGGTTAGTGGTTAAGGGGTTTACCCAAACGTATGGCTTAGATTATACAGAAACTTTTGCATCGGTAGCAAAAATGAACACAATTAGGGTGCTTCTTGTAAAAAATATTGATAAAAGAATGATGAAGTTTCAAGTGCAAAAGAAAGTATTGATTTCTCTCCCTTTTTCATTTACAATGATGTGTTTATATACATGAGTTTGTAACAGCTAGTTTTTCAAATTTTTTGACCGTTACTGTTCACAACGGCTACTATTCAACAGCTAGTTTATTTGTCTTGTTGTGTCTAGTTGCTTGTAATGGGCCTTATAGATTGTGTGAATAATCCTGGGTTTTCTAATGGGCTATGACTATTATTTTGAACATTCCCCCTCAAGTTGGGCTTGAACAAATTAATCAAGTTCAACTTACTGACGAACTTGTGGAGTTGTTGAATACTTGGAGGTTTGGTAAACACTTCCACTAATTGATCTTCACTCTTGACATAAGGCATTGAGATTGTCTTGTTCAAATACTTTTCTCTTATAAAGTGACAATCTACCTCTATGTGCTTGGTCCTCTTATGAAATACCGGATTATTCGCAATATGTATTACCGACTTGTTATCACAATGTAGCTTCATGGGTGCCTCCACATTAAAACCTAAATCTTCAACCAATGCTTTCAACCATATCAATTCACTAATGGTTGAAGCCATTGCTCTATATTCAGCTTCGGCACTTGATTTGGCCACCACAGCTTGCTTTTTCCTCTTCCAAGTCACCAAATTCCCACCAACAAAAGTGCAATATCCGGTTGTAGACTTGCGGTCTTCAATGCTCCCTGCCCAATCAGCATCTGTATAGGCGAGAATTTGGTGATGTCCATGTTTTTGCATGAGTATTCCTTGTCCTGAAGTTCCCTTGAGATATTTGAGTATTCGGTCCACCATTTCCATGTGATTGGTCATTGCACAAGTCATGAATTGGCTCACCTGATTCACAGCAAAAGAAATGACAGGTCTAGTAATGGTTAAATAGATTAACTTACCCACAATTCGTTGATATTGCTTGATGTCTTGAATTGGTTTGCCCTCCTTCTTTCTGGTTTGTCCTTCCATTGGTGTTGAAGCTATCTTCCCTCCAAGCTTACCTGTCTCTTTCAAAAGATCAAGTGTGTATTTTCTTTGGGATAGAAAAAGCCCTTTATTAGAATGGGCAATTTCTATACCTAAAAAATACCATAAGTATCCAATGTCTTTAATATCAAATGTAGATTTTAAATAGCTTTTAGTATTTTTTATTCCCAAACTATCACTCCCAGTTATAATTATATCATCTACATAGATTATCACAACTGTTATACCATTATTAGAGTGTTTTATGAATAAGGAATGATCAGCACTACTAATTTTAAAAAGTTGAGAAGTTAAAGCACCTTGCAACTTAGAGTACCAAGCTCTAGGTAATTGTTTTAAGCCATAAATGGCTTTTCTAAGTTTACACACATGTGTTCTTGGTACTTTGACGTTGTATCCTTGTGGGATATCCATATAAACCTCTTCTTCTAGTTCCCCTTGAAGAAAAGCATTTCGAACATCCATTTGATACATTTCCCATTCATAGTTAGTGGCTAAGGATAAGATGACTCTAATGGTATTCATTTTGGCTACTGGTGCAAATGTCTTAGTGTAATCTAAACCATAGGTTTGAGTGAATCCTTTGGCTACCAATCTAGCTTTATGTTTTTCAACAGAACCATCACTCTTGAACTTTGTTTTGTACACCCACTTACACCCAACTGTTTTCTTATCTTGAAGAAGAGGAACAATTTTCCATGTTTTATTCTTAACTAAAGCTTCCAACTCTTTGTCCATTGCATTTCTCCAAATAGGAGTGTCTTTGGCCTCATTGTAGCAAGATGGCTCTTTTAAACTATCCAATTTTGTTAGAAAAACTCTATAATTCTCTTTAACGTTATCTCAGGTATAGTAATTTTTTATAGGATGTACTGTTACCTTATTCCCATAAAAGAATACCCTATTTTTTTTTTCCATTCGAATGGAGGTTTCCTAATTCTTTGAGATCTCCTAAGTGGAAAATTTTGATCATGTGATGAAGAAGTGGACTCTATCTCATTTTGACCAACCTGTGAAGAACTAAATGGAATTTAATTTTCAAAAACTAATTGATCATCAAGCAGCTCATCTCTAGGTGTTTCCTCACTTGGACTTTCACTAACTATGTTTTGTTCTTCATAGTTAGAATCCTCATTTTCACTTTCATTCAAACTTATTCTATTATTGATTTTATTTCTTAATGAACTCAATCGGTTACCCACGATAGATAAGGGAAGAGAATCCTCCTTAGTTTTTCCCTCATTTCTCACTTTCTCAAAATAAGGATTACTTTCCAGAAAAGTAATATTTCTTGAGAAAAATTTCTCATTTGTACAAAAACATTTATAACATTTTTTTATCAATGCAATGCCCTAAGAACATACACTTTACGCTTCTATGACTCAATTTATCTCTAACATGATTAGGGATATGAACATAACAAGTACAGCCAAAAACCTTAAGATAAGATAAGTTGGGTCGTCGGTTATATAAAATCTCAAAAGGAGATTTTCCGTTTAATAACTTAGAAGGTATTCGGTTAATCAAATGTATGGCAGCTAATTTGGCTTCATTCCAATATTCTTTAGGGACATTGTGATGAAACATTAATGACCTTCCTACATCTAAGATATGCCGATTTTTTCGCTCGGCTACTCCATTTTGTTCGGGTATGTAGGGACAAGTCGTTTAGTGAACTATTCCTAAAGTGTTCAAGTAATTCTCAAAAGCAGCACTTGTGTATTCTACCCCATTATCGCTCCTAAGAATCTTTATCCTTTTGCCAAATTTATTTTCAATTAAGGACACAAGCTCTTTAAAATGCGATAAGGTTTCTGATTTATTTTTAATCAAGTATATCCAAGTATATCTAGACTTGTGGTCAATAAATGTCATAAAATATTTGAAACCATTATGAGATTCTAAAGGGCAAGTCCATAGATCAGAATGTACGAGATCAAACATTTCATTATAACAAGTTTCTGATTGTATAAAAGGAAGTTTAGTTTGTTGTCCTAGATTGCAAGCCCTACATTGTTTAAAATCACTAAACTTCATATTCGGAATCATTTTACACAGAATATTACTAGGAGGATGTCCTAATCTTGCATGCCAAAGTTTTTGAAGTCCACGATCTTCCTCAACTCTAAGAGCTTGATTGGTGTTATCCAAAAAATATAGGCCATCCTGTAGTCTTCCCTCACCAATCTTCTTCCCAGTCAGAATGCCTGAAATATCACTTTATTTGGATCAAATATGACACAACAATTTAAGTCTTTTGTTATCTTACTAACCGATAACAAATTTGACGAAAAATTTGGCATGTAAAGACCTTTTGTTTCCTTTGATAAAACTTTAATATCACTTAGTCCTTTAATAGGTATTTCACTACCATTGGCTATTGTTACATTTCTAAAGTTTCCTTGGGTTTCTATTCTAGATGCATTGTTTTTGTTTCTAAACATATGATTAGTAACACCTGACTCAATAACCCAGGGTTCAAATTTAAAATATGAGCTAGAAATCATACCTTGAGAGGAGCTTGGGAGATGATTTTGAAGAAGTTTTGCCAAATCCTCAACGAGTTTTGAGTTGCCTTTTTCTATCGCATTTTGAGCACTATGTGGTTGTGACTTTTCCTTGTTGTTAATTGGCCTGAGATGTGGATTGAGGACTGATACAAATCATGGCACAACTTCAAAGAATTCAATTCAAGTTCCAATTGGCCCAGTTACGAGAGCCCAAGTAAAGAAGTTCAAAGAAGCACTTAACGGGCTAATTCAAGAAGTTTGGACCCAAGTAAATTCGTGGAGACCCATTGGGCTTGGTCCACATATCCAGCAAAGATGGATATGCATGATTCAAACTCTAGAAAAGTCTGACTAAATCTAAACTTGATCTTTTAGCAAGTAAAATAGGAATATTTAAGAGTGTTTGAGTTCATTTATAAGTCTATCTAATTAGTCAGCCTTCCTTAGAGTGTTTGAGTTCATTTAGAAGTCTATTTAATTAGTTAGCTTTCCTTTCTGTCTTAGGTAAGTACAAGTTACGATTTTTGCCTATAAAAAGGCACCCTTTGAATAAAAAGCGATCAGAATTCATTAGTCAAAATTTGAGAGTTATTTTCTCTTTGGTTCTTTGAAGAACTATTCGAACTTATCAAGAATTATTCTTGTGGCGTTCATCAGTGACTTATCGAACGGACTTCCATCACCGTTTGTGGCATCTGCATTATACCGAGGTTCTTGTTTCTTTATAAACAACGGGTCGAGGTTCCATTCAAATCTGATTGTAGAACGATCTCGGGTTCCTTGTTGAGTTCGGGTCTCGTTATTCTTAGTGAGGTTCCCCTCCTCTTGAAAAGGATTTGTCCTCAAATCATCACCTACATCAAAAGGACTTAAATCAGCAATATTAAAAGTAGCACTTACATTGTATTCACCTGGTAAATCTAGCTTGTAAGCATTGTCATTGATACGCTCTAAAACTTGAAAAGGGCCATCTCCTCTTGGAAGTAATTTGGAACGCCTTTGCATCGGAAATCTCTCGTTTCTCATATGTAACCAAACCCAATCTCCTGGTTCAAAAACCAGCTTGCGACGCCCCTTGTTGGCTTGTTTTGCATACTGCTCCGTTCTTCACTCAATGTTGAGTCTTGCTTTCTCATGAATCTGCCTAACAAATTCAGCTTTCTTTTTGCCATCTAGATTAACTCGCTCAATCATGGGTAAAGGAGATAAATCCAATGGAGTTAATGGATTAAATCCATACACAATTTCAAATGGAGAAAATTTAGTAGCAGAATAAACAGTACGATTATAAGCAAATTCAACGTGTGGTGTACAATCTTCCCAAGTTTTAATATTCTTACTAATAACAGCCCTTAACAAAGGAGATAAAGTTCTATTTACTACTTCGGTTTGACCATCAGTTTTGATGAGACTTGTGGAAGCTAAGAGTGAGTGTGTTCTTCAAGTTTGTCACTGTTCACGGATTAGGGTTTANACATCATTAAATAACTACACAAGACTCTAAGTTTATGCTTCCAAAATGGGCTGTTTAATGATTTTGACTCTTATTAATCAAATTAAGGCCAAATGAGGTGCATGGACTTTGAAAATCAAGGGCTGGAAAGATATGGGCATGGGCTGCACGAATTTGGGCTTCTTTTATCTCATTTTGCAGCAAATTACCTTGTGGAGCTGAATTAAAGCTTGATTTATGTTGGAGCAAATTCATAGTTAACTTGTCTTGTGCTGAATTTACATCAAGTTTGTGGATGACAAGTAATAGAAAATAATAACTTAGTACCTAACTTACACCACAAAGTCTTCCAAAAGTAACTTAAAAACTTAGCATCTCTATCGGAAACAATTGTTCTAGGCATACCATTTAATCTTACAATCTCTTTAAAGAACAAATCAGCAATATGTGAAGCATCATCCTTTTTGTGACATGGAATAAAGTGTGCCATTTTAGAAAATCTATCCACAACCACAAAAATTGAATCTCAACCACGTTTACTCCTAGGCAATCCTAACACAAAGTCTATAGAAATATCAATCCAAGGCTCATTAGGAATGGGCAATGGTGTGTATAAACCATGGGGTTGCTTTCGGGATTTTGCTTGTCTACATGTGACACATCTATCGCAAGTTCTCTCACCATCTCTTTTCATGTGCGGCCAAAAAAAGTGTTCTTGTAAAATAGCTAATGTTTTAGCTATCCCAAAGTGTCCCATCAATCCTCCACCATGTGATTCTCTAACTAATAAATCACGCACGGAACAATTCGGTATACACAACTTATTTTCTCGAAATAAAAAACCCTCATATCTAAAGTACTTACCATTGGGGGTCTTTTCACAAGCTATATACTGTTCACTAAAGTCAGGGTCTGAAGGACAGAACTCTTTAATTTGTTCAAAACCAAGTAATTTAGAATCAAGAGTAGAGAGTAATGCGTACCTGCGAGAAAGTGCATCTGCAACCACATTCTCCTTACCTTGCTTATATCGGATGACGTATGGAAACGTCTCAATGAACTCCACCCAACGAGCATGTCTTTTATTCAGTTTGTGTTGTCCTTTCAAGTGCCTCAATGATTCGTGATCAGTGTGAATCACAAACTCCTTGGGCCAAAGGTAGTGCTGCCATGTTTTCAAAGCTCGAACCAATGCGTATAATTCCTTATCATAAGTTGGGTAGTTTAAAGCTGCTCCACTTAGCTTTTCAATAAAATACGCAATCGGTCGTCCTTCTTGTATAAGCACAGCTCCAATACCTACACCAGAAGCATCACATTTGATTTTAAATATTTTGTTAAAGTTAGGTAAAGCTAATAAGGGTGCGTTTGTCAATTTCTGCTTGATGAGCCGAAACGCCTTCTCTTGCTCTTCTCCCCACTTCATATTTGCCAATTCGAAATGCAACTATCACCTGCTTATTTACCCTCATCTCTCCACTATTATTTAACCACTGCAATTTGTAAGGTTTAGGATGCTTCAACGTGGGCAGTCCTAATTTTTCCACCATTATTGTGCTTGCAACATTGGTACGACTACCACTATCAATAATCATACTACACACCTTGTCCTTGACGTGGCACCTAGTATGAAAGAGGTTCTCTCGCTGCACTTCTTCAACTTCTTTTGCTTGCAAGCTCAACGCTCTCCTGGTTACTAATGTCAATGCATCAGGGGCTAAATACCCCTCCTCGGTGATGTTCTCCAATGGCGGCATGTCATTGGTGTCAGAATCTTCATCGTCAGTCACAATGTCACCATTATCTTGCATCATCATAACTCGCGTGTTTGGACATTGACTTGCTATGTGTCCCCTGCCTTGACATTTAAAACATTTAATGTCACGATTTCTAGAGGTAGAAATGTCAATTTTACCTTGAGAAATGTGGCTGGTGTTCTCAGACTTGGACTCAAACTTGTGCTTCGGTGTTGCAGATGTTTGCAGCTTGTCTTCTTTCTTTGTGGAATTCGGTTTCCAAAAGAATGCACTCGAACTTTGATTTAGACGTGCGCTGCCCCTCCTCTTGAGTTGGTGCTCAATTTTGATGGCCATGTGAACCAAATCCTCTAATTCCACATAATGTTGTAATTCCACCGTGTTTGCAATTTCTCGATTCAAACCACCTAAAAACCTAGCCATAGTAGCTTCTCGATCCTCCTCTATATTCGCTCGGATCATAGTTATTTCCATTTCTTTATAATAATCCTCCACGCTCCGGTTGCCTTGCGTAAGACTTTGCAATTTTTGATAGAACTCCCTGTAATAATAGTTTGGAACAAATCGTTTTCTCATCACAGTTTTCATCTCCTCCCATGTTTCTATTGGACGTTCTCTATTTCTTCTCCTACTTAAAGCTAATTGATCCCACCAAACAATAGCATAATCAGAAAATTCAATGGCTGCAAGTTTTACCTTCTTCATCTTGGAGTAGTTGTGGCAATCAAAAACTAACTCCATCTTTTTTTCCCACTCAAGATAAGTCTCGGGATCATTCTTGCCTTGAAATGAAGGCACCTTCATCTTAATACTGCCCAAATTATTATCCTCCCGATTCCAATCTTTTCTAACACGTTCAACCCTCCTATTGCTGCCTACCGAGTGTCTATCTTCTTCCTCAAAATTGCCGTCGTTGTATTCCTCAAAATCTTCTACTGTACGTTGTTGTTGAGCGCTTTCCCTCCGATTTCTCCGATTGGCATTTTATAATCTATCCAACCGTTCACTTATTTGCTCTAGTTCCAGTTTCATCATCTGTCTCATCTCTCCCACCAAAACTTCCATGTATAGCTTTGAATTCATCCCTGTTTGTGCTTCCTCGTGGTCGCGTTGTGACATGCTTTCTGTAGGAGATAAGTTATAAAAAAAAAAAGGACCTCACAATTCTCTCCCTTACGTGTTTACACTCAAGAATATGAATCACTCTGCACTCGTGTTTCACTCAAAAAAATTTGTGGCTTTTATCCCTCTAATGCTCTCACCACTCTTGCCTTTTTCCACTCAATAATTCTCTTTCGGTTCTTTTGAAACTAACAAACAATAACCAAAAAATTTCTTGCAACAATTCTTCAGGACTTACTACGGTAAAATAGAGGCTGAAAATAAGGTCGCGTTACGGATTCTAAAGGTTTTAATTTTGCACAAAGTATTTCAATTTTATACCCACTGATTTGGAAATTAAGAATCACAAGGAATATATATTAGAATTTGGTACACAAATATTAGGGTGTTGATGATAAACTGAAATATAAAATTTTCGTTTTTTTTTTTTCTTCTCTTTTTTTTTCTTTTTTTTTTTTTATATCAAGAATTGCGAAAAGAATAACAGGTTGCAAAAAGAATAACAAAAGGGATAGGCAAACCTGACGCTAGAATAACCTTTGCTCTGATACCAAATGATACGAACCTCGCTAAGAATAACGAGACCCGAACTCAACAAGGAACCCGAGATTGTTCTACAATCAGATTTGAATGGAACCTCGACCCGTTGTTTATAAAGAAACAAGAACCTCGGTATAATGCAGACGCCACAAATGGTGATGGAAGTCCGTTCGATAAGTCACTGATGAACGCCACAAGAATAATTCTTGATAAGTTCGAATAGTTCTTCAAAGAACCAAAGAGAAAATAACTCTCAAATTTTGACTAATGAATTCTAATCGCTTCTTATTCAAAGGGTGCCTTTTTATAGGCAAAAATCGTAACTTATACTTACCTAAGACAGAAAGAAAAGCTAACTAATTAAATAGACTTCTAAATGAACTCAAACACTCCAAGGAAAGCTGACTAATTAGATAGACTTATAAATGAACTCAAACACTCCTAAATATTCCTATTTTACTTGCTAAAAGATCAAGTTTAGATTTAGTCAGACTTTTCTAGAGTTTGAATCATAAATATCCATCTTTGCTGGATATATGGACCAAGCCCAATGGGTCTCCACAAATTTACTTGGGTCCAAATTTCTTGAATTAGCCCGTTAAGTGCTTTTTTGAACTTCTTTACTTGGGCTCTCGTAACTGGGCCAATTGGAACTTGAATTAAATTCTTTGAAGTTGTGCCATGATTTGTATCAAGGACCCAACATTCTTCTATAGTATGACCTAGCATCTTGCAATGACCACATTTCCAACATTTATCTTTTGGGTTGTGCATCCGTCCACATTTGTAGCACTTAGCCTTGACTTTTGCTCCTTGAACCAACATACCTTCTTCCTTGCTGTCTACCAAACTACTCTTTTGGTCTTGCTTGAGTTCCCATTCAAAATTTTTCTTTGCATGTACTCTTTATTCACCTTGTTTACGACATCATTATAATGAGGCAAATGCTTAATTCTAAGGATGTGGTTCCTAAGATCATCATAGTCAGAACCCAAACCCATCAAATATGATATCACAAGATCCTCATTGGCTCTTTTTTCCACTTCTTCAATATTGGTGGTATTCGGCCTTAAGGATTGAAGTTCATCCCATGCTTCCTTAATTTTGGTGTTGTATTCTATCGGATCACCTCCACCAAGGCTGATATTATTGATGAAATGCTTCAACTCATATATTCTCATCAAGTTTCCTTGATGACCAAATTGTCTCTTTATAGACTCCCAAAGTGCTTTAGAAGTTTCAGCGTTCGAGAATGCACCCACCAAGGCTGGCTCCATGGAATTCAAAATCCATGTATACACCAAGTTGTCATTATAACACCAATCTTCATATTCTTCACTTGATGTGTCAGTAGGTTTTGTGATTCTTCCATTGACAAAACCCAACGCTCGTTTTCCACTTAATGCTCGTTCAGCGGGATTGAGCCAAATTGAATAATTTTTTCCATTCAAGGGAAATGTGGTAAGTTTCAAGGTGGTATTACCATCATTGTCAACTCCCTTAAAGGAACTTTTGTTCTTGGTGTTGTATGACGAGCCCTCCTTTTCCATTTCTTAATTTGGCTTTGAAGGGGAATGTCTTGATACACCAAGAACCAACAAGAAACAAAGATAGAAGGTGGATTTAGGATGAAACTTGCTCTGATACCATGTAAAAAATATTGATAAAAGAATGATGAAGTTTCAAGTGCAAAAGAAAGTATTGATTTCTGATGTAAATTCAGCACAAGGTAAATCAACCCAGGCCCAAATTCGTCCAGCCCATGATCTCCTCAGTCTATACACTTCATTTGGCCTTAATTTGATTACTTTGAGTCAAAGTCATGGAGCAGCATTTATATAAATCTTTGGAATGAAAGCTAAGCATTTATGTGACTCTTGGAAGCATAATATGGAGCATTGTGCAGTTATTTATTATAATTAATGCTTGTAGTTCCTATAATCTGTAGCTTTCTTTTATGTTTGACCAAATATGTAATGCCTATAAAAAGGCTCCTTTTTTCTCATTTTGGGGATTTTGGCTGGTTGAATGAAAATATATTTCTTTTGAGTGGTAATCCAGCACTTCTTCCTTTATCCAAATTCTTGCCAAATTTGGTGGTGGATTTTTCCTTGGCTGGTGGCATTGCCTTTAGGCCCTGGATACTTGGCTTTTATCTTTAAATTCTCTTTTGTTATCATCATTTGAAGAGTTTAGGAGTTCAAAACTCTAATTCCGTGAACAGTGACGAAGTTGAAGAGCAAAACTCACTCTTAGCTTCCGCAAGATGCATCAATTTCTCTCCCTTTTTCATTTACAATGATGTGTTTATATACATGAGTTTGTAACATTGGTACAACTACCACTATCAATAATCATACTACACACGTTGTCCTTGACGTGGCACCTAGTATGAAAGAGGTTCTCTCGCTGCACTTCTTCAACTTCTTTTGCCTGCAAGCTCAACGCTCTCCTGGTTACTAATGTCAATGCATCAGAGGCTAAATACCTCTCCTCGATGATGTTCTCCAATGGCGGCATGTCATTGGTGTCAGAATCTTCATCGTCAGTCACAATGTCACCATTATCTTGCATCATCATAACTCGCGTTTTTGGACATTGACTTGCTATGTGTCCCCTACCTTGACATTTAAAACATTTAATGTCACGATTTCTAGAGGTAGAAGTGTCAAATTTACCTTGAGAAACATGGCTGGTGTTCTCGGACTTGAGCTCAAACTTGTGCTTGGGTGTTGCGGATGTTTGCAGCTTGTCTTCTTTCTTTGTGGAATTCAGTTTCCAAAATAATGCACTCGAACTTTGATTTAGACGTGCGCTGCCCCTCCTCTTGAATTGGCGCTCAATTTTGATGGCCATGTGAACCAAATCCTCTAATTCCACATAATGTTGTAATTCCACCGCGTTTGCAATTTCTCGATTCAAACCACCAAAAAACCTAGCCATAGTAGCTTCTCGATCCTCCTCTATATTCGCTCGGATCATAGTTATTTCCATTTTTTTATAATAATCCTCCACGCTCCGGTTGCCTTGCGTAAAGCTTTGCAATTTTTGATACAACTCCTTGTAATAATAGCTTGAAACAACCCTTTTTCTCATCACAGTTTTCATTTCCTCCCATGTTTCTATTGGACGTTCTCTATTTCTTCTCCTACTTAAAACCTATTAATCCCACCAAATAATAGCATAATCAGAAAATTCAATGGCTGCAAGTTTTACCTTCTTCATCTTGGAGTAGTTGTGGCAATCAAAAACTAGCTCCATCTTCTTTTCCAACTCAAGATAAGCCTCGGGATCATTCTTGCCTTCAAATGAAGGCACCTTTATCTTAATGCTGCCCAAATTATTATCCTCCCGATTCCAATCTTTTCTAACACGTTCAATCCTTCTATTGCTGCCTATCGAGTGTCTATCTTTTCCCTCAAAACTGCCGCCGTTATATTCCTCAAAATCTTCTACTGTACGCTGTTGTTGAGCGCTTTCCCTCCGATTTCTCTGATTAGCATTTTCTAATCTATCCAACCGTTCACTTATTTGCTCTAGTTCCAGCTTCATCATTTGTCTCATCTCTCCCACCAAAGCTTCCATGTATAGCTTTGAATTCATCCCTGTTTGTGCTTCCTCGTGGTCGTGTTGTGACATGATTTTTGCAGGAGATAAGTTATAAAAAAAAGGACCTCACAATTCTCTCCCTTACATGTTTACACTCAAGATTATGAATCACTCTGCACTCGTGTTTCACTCAAAAATTTGCGGCTTTTATCCCTCTAATGCTCTCACCACTCTTGCCTTTTTCCACTCAATAATTCTCTTTCGGTTCTTTTCAAACTAACAAACAATAACAAAAAATTTCTTGCAACAATTCTTCAGGACTTACTACAGCAAAATAAAGCTGAAAATAAGGTCGCGTCACAGATTCTAAAGGTTTTAATTTCAAAAAATTCAATTTAAGTTCCAATTGGCCCAGTTACGAGAGCTCAAGTAAAGAAGTTCAAAGAAGCACTTAACGGGCTAATTCAAGAAATTTGGATCCAAGTAAATTCGTGGAGACCCATTGGGCTTGGTCCACATATCCAATAAAGATAGATATTGATACAAATCATGGCACAACTTCAAAGAATTCAATTCAAGTTCCAATTGGCCCAGTTACGAGAGCCCAAGTAAAGAAGTTCAAAGAAGCACTTAACGGGCTAATTCAAGAAGTTTGGACCCAAGTAAATTCGTGGAGAC
>CP135581.1:3335613-3350149 GCA_032401905.1 Swietenia macrophylla
AGATTTTGCTTAGATGCGATTTTTTAAAGGTTAATTTAGATGTGTGAATCAAGAAAATATATATATATATATATATATATATATATATATATATATTTGCTCCTACATTATTTAGGAAAAAACAATTTGTCCCATATTCATTTATGAGATATCCTAATTTAACCCATCTTCATTCTTAAGAGATGGGGCATTTTATAATTATGTTAAAACTAAAAATACAAACTAGAAAGTAAATACAACACCAATCCAATCCAATCCAATCAACTTTTTTTTCTTCTTTTTCTTATTTATTTATTTTTTTAATCCTTTTTGTTTTGTGAAACTTGTACTATGCAAATAACTCAACATATTACAATCAACCCAATTTCTAAGAAAAATATATTCAACTTTTTTTAAGGTGAAAAAAGAAGAAAAGCATATATATTTCTTCTAATTTCAAGAAAACAAATACAAATCTTATAACATATAGGGATGTTTGGTTCACTGTATTAGGAAATTAAACCTATAAAAAAATTATACAATGTTTGACAATTTGTGCACTGTACTGCACTGCACTGCATAATTGAAGTGATCAATATTGCAATTCAAGTTATCACATTACATTTGTGTCATGTTATGTAAAGTCTAACCCAAATCTAACCCTTTCAATAATTGTATTAATAACTGAAGTTCTAATCCAACATGTTGTAATTGTGTCATTTATTTAATATGTATTTTGTATGTTTTATTATTTTTTAAAATATATTTGATACTAGGCAATTCAAATGTTAATCAATTTTATGCTAAATGATACTAAACACTTTTTAAATGTGACAAATATAATAAAATATTTGTCATAAATAAATAATATGATTATTTAAATAATTAATTGTGTCATAAATTAGTTCATATATTGAGAATCATAATTCTGAAATTGATACAATTAAATTCGTTCTATATCATGCTGTTTAATATTTTATATCATTTTATGTCCAGTTGAATCTACAAATTTCTTTTTAGATTAACAGATCATAAAAAAAATTGTCATCGCTATCTATTAGGGACCAATTTATCATAATTGACCAAATTGTGATTTAAACAAAAATGATCTTAATTATAATTTATTTCAAAATTAAGAATCTAAAATATATATATTTTTTAATTTGACTTCTATGTAAAAAAAAAAGGACAAGTTTGATAAATGAAATAAATATATAAGAAATTAAAATGTAATAGTTTGTAGCTATATTTTTGTTCTAATATAATGTTAAAAATTTATGTCCAATAAATTATAAATAAATTAAATAAATTACAGAATGATTTTATTAATAGTATATTATCGTTTAAATAATGTAAATAAATGTTAATAATAAAATAATGAACTAATAATAATATATAAAATAAAATAAATTATATAAATAACGATTACACATTGCATTTTTTAAATGTTATTTGTCTTACTGTTATTAATAACAAATTATAAATATTACTGTAAACTTACATTTTTATTTAATTGTCATAATGATTGTTCAAAGAATTCTTTTTGTCGATGATATGCATTTCTTGCCCAAAAGTGCTTTTGCAACAAAACTTTTCCTTGCCATAGCCACAATCTTGGTGCCATGTGATAATTTTTTCGCGCCAAGTAATTTATTTTGTTGCTAAAAATATAATAGGCCAAGTAATTTTTCATTGCAAAATATGAATTTTTATTCTTTTTTTATATTTGACAACAATTATATTTTTTGTCATGAAAAGACTTTTAGCTCCAAAAGTTAAGTTTGTACCTAATTCTCTTGTTTCTTGTAGCAGGAGATAATAAGGATGACTGAAATAAATAAAAAAGATATAGTAGGAATTAAATAAGGTCAATGGGCATATCACTATAATTAGCTACCTCTTTATGTAAATGAATCACAAAATCATGACATTTTTATTTTTTTAGTACTTGATGATTATTTTTTTAGTACTTGATTTCTCTCTATAAATAGAGAATATCGTAACATATTTTATTATCAATAAAAATATAATTTCTCCTTGAATTGAAAATTTCATTAGGTCAAGGGGTAATTCAAGATGGTATAAAATTTCTTGTAGTTTTGTGTTTGAATTTTTATTGTTAACATCAAAGATTGAAAAAATAATGTTTGGATGCTCACAAAAAAGCATATTAAATGAAATCAAGGATACATGTGAGAGAAAATGTTAAACCTCTTCAATATTATTGTGTTGGCCTTTGCCTGAAAACTTAATTATTAAGTAAAGTGGTAAATTCAACAAATTTTATTGCAAAAAAATTATAAAATTGAGCATTGGCACAAACTATTTAGCTTGATTGAGTATGGGTTTAAGTTTAGCTAGAAAGAAACTCCTACCTAGCTTGGCATATGCATTTTTATTTAAAATCCAGAGTCCTAATGCATTTATATTAAAATTGAAAGAATGATTACATGGCATAACATGTACTAATTATAAAAATTTATTGTTTGTGTTTAAAAACTAACATATATCATATATATGTATGAAAAATATCTATGGAATGAGTTTCTTACTTTGATTACTTGATAGGTTGGTGAAAAAATTTTAAAATTGATGAGATCTTTACGATCTACAACATTAAAAAGAGAAAAAATGCATTGACTGAATTTTGAAAGAGAAACTTAGGATTTTTTTTAACTTTTCTATTTAATAAAAAATTGGTAAGATTGCCCTTTTATACTTAAACTTTTATTCAAAATTATAATATTCACCCTTAAATATATTGATGGATAAATATGTACAAAGAATATTATATTTCAGTTCTTGTATTTTTACATAATTATATGTACTTAAGTATTAAGTAAATAATTAAGTATAACTTCAAAAGTTTGATTGTAATTACCTAATAATTGATAATTTGTATTTAGGTCTTTTGATAATTTTATATTATTAAAAGTAGCATGTAATTTACATTAAATTATATAAAAATACAAAGTTATAAAAATTCTTAAAATACTTTAAAGAATTGCAAAAACATATAATGTTTATATGTATATATTTTGGTCAAAATATTATTTTTAAAGTACTAGTCTTTTCACTTATAATATTTTCTCTTTCTAGAATAATTATCACTACTTTGACTATTGGTATTACCATGTAAATTCCTTAAAAAATAGCTGTAAACTTGTTCTAACCATTTTGGATATTGAACACTATGAAAGTTCAACGACTATAACTAGCATATTGATATAAATACAAACTATCGATAAATATGTACAAAATTTATTATCACGTATTCTTTCGTATAACATTTAATTCACTCTGATTAAAGATTTACTGTTTCAATAATTTATTGATGTTTATTTACAGTAAGTTAGCAACGTTGTCCCTTAAAGATATTTTCTAAATGGTTATTTTTCCAATTTCAACGAACTATCTCAAAATGTGATATTTGCACAGAATATGTTTAGACTTTAAGTGTGCTTTTGATTCTTTTACCTGTGCAATAACTTTAATATTGTCACAAAATATGTTTATCGAATAAGTTATGTTTGGAATTACATTCAATTTAAATATGAATTTGTGCATCTAAATAGCCTCTTCTATTGCTTCTAAAGTAGCAATATATTCAGTTTTAGTTATAGAGTTTGCTTTAATTATTTGTTCGAAACTTTTTCAACTGACAACTCTTTCATTATCTATAAAAAAAAATGTTGATATTGACTTTTTGTCATCATTATCTAATTCGAAATCTAAATTTGAGTATCCCTGAATATTTAGCTTAGAATATTTATAACTCAAAACTAAATCTTTAGTCCTTTTCAAGTATTTTAAAATCAATTTCATTAGCAACTAATGTTTCTCCTCTTGATTAACTTGATATTTACTTGTAATACTTACAACATATGTTATATTAGGTCTTATATATTAGAATATGCTCTATAGTTATTTGTGTTATTGGCTTCATAGATATTTTGTTTTCTATATATATTTATTCTTTAATGAAAAAAATAGTTTTTTGCTCACAAATGTAAAATGTTTCATTTATTTTATTACACGTATGAATAAAGTATATTTATAAATTATTTAAATAATTTATTTAATTATTAAATAATATTATTAAAGATATTTTCTATAGAGTCACTTGAATGGGCAATGATATTATATAATAGCCTTACTGAATATATCTGATGATTATCATAAGATGATATGAATGTGGGTAATGTGCAAGTCACTTTATTAGAACATTTGTATGGATTAAATAATTAGAGAATTATTTTTTTCAACATTGCCCAAACAATAATAAATCACATAGTAATATATGTAGTTAATAATTTATCATATAATTGTACTAATATACGATGTTATCTTTTCGCATGTGACAATAGCTTGATGAGGATTCAAGTTCCTAAACGAATGTCGATAAATGGTTAAAATAGTAAATTTTTAATTAGAGTAAATAAATATTATATGAAAAAGTTAATGGTAACGAATTCAGCGTATATGAATCAATAGTTCGTATTAATATTACTATAAAGTTTTATAAACCATGGATTGTTGCTCGATAAAAATTAGACAATGGAAAGATTTTACCTATATGGTATGTGTAATTATGATAAGATTCGATAAAATATTATCTCATTATAATTTAAAAATTATGATATATTATTAGATATTAATTATAGTTGATAAAAATTTAAATAGTTTAAAATCTAAAAAGTTCGAAATAAATTAATAGCAATTCTATAATAAACCTACATAGTCATACTGATAATCAAAGGTCGTGGGATATATTTAAGAGAGAAAAACTATTATCAGTAAGAAAGCTAGCACCTTTAATATAATATATTGACTGAAATAAATATATATATATATATATAAATATTATATATATTTATAATTTTTTAAAGCATTTGAAGAATATTCTTAATTTTACATTATAATATAATTTAATATAAATTATATAGTCAAATTGATAATATAGATTATCAAAATATTTAAATACAAATGTGTAATTATTAGATAATTACACTTAAATCTTTAAAGTATGTAATTATATTTATTTAATAGTTAAGTAAATATTTTGTATTTGAGTACAAAAATAAAAATACATAAAATGACAATTAATAGATGATTTTTATTTTATCCATACTAAATATTTATTCTTTAATTAAAGTAAGGGTAATTATGAAAAGGTATAGATATATTTTAGTATATAAATGCCTTATTTTATTAATTTTTATAAGAAAAAATTATCATAAACCTTAGTTTTAATGCATGTAATTCAATATATCATTCCTTTATTGTACATAATCTTGCATACATCAAACTATCTATAGCCGAAGTATAAGATATGCTATGCATCTATTGTCGCTTTTCATCGATTTTTGGATCAATATCTTTTAAAAAATGAAAACTATGGATAAAAAGCAAAAGTCCTCTTTTAGGATTCTCCATGTGAGACTTTTTCTCCTCTTTTAGAGTTCTTTATGTGAAATTTTTTCAACATTTTATCTATGTATAATTTTTGGGATAATCCTACTATCATTTTCGCTACATCTCTATAAATACGAACTCCAAGAACATAATTCACTTTTTCTAAATCTTTCATAAAAAAAGTTTTAGATAACTAGATTTTTATCCTAGTTATTATGCCAACATCTTTTCCTATTAGTAATATGTCATTCACATATAATATGAGAAATATGATAGCATGATTTTTATAAATACAAGGTTCATTTGGAATTTTTGCAAATGCAAATGATTTGATTACTTAATCAAATCAAATATTCTAGCTTTTAAAAGCTTAGTTCAACTCATAAATAGATCGATGCAACTTGTATACCTTATTTTTGTCTGTATTAGATAAAAAATCTATGGACTGTTTTATATAAATATTTTCCTCAAGATATCCTTGAGGGATGCAATTTTTATATATGTCTACTAGATCTTATAATCATAATATGTAGCAATGGCTAGCATAATTTGGATAAATTAATCATAGTTATTGGTGAAAAAGCTTTTTCATAATCTAACCCTTATTTCTAAGTATAATCTTTTACCACCAGTCGAGTTTTATATGTTTCTACCTAGCAATCCTTATTAATTTTTTTCATGATGATTTATTTACAACCAATAGAAATTATTCCTTCTAGTAGATAAACAAGTGTTCAGATTTGGTTGGCATATATAGATTTAATCTTTAAATATATTGCTTTTAACTATTTACTTGAATCTCTATCCTAGAAAGTTTTCTCATAACTTCTAGAATCATTACTATGATCAGTTTTTTCTACTAAGTATGAGCCAAACACATATTTATAAAGAAACCCATATTGAATTGGAGGTTTTGATATTCTAGAAGAATTTCAAACTAGAATTGGTACTGAAATTCGTTAGCTGAATATTTTAACTTTAGTAGTGTCGTTTTGAAGATCTGAGAACTCTTTCTCAAACTCAATATTTCTACCTGCACCACATTCTTTTGAGAGCTCATTCTCTAAGAAGTATATATTATTATAGATTAAAATTTTATGATTAGAAGGAAATTAAAAATAATATCCTAAACTGTTAAGTAACTTAACAAAAGTTAGATAACCCTAAATTCTTATACAATTGAAATTTGATTCTTGCCACTCCATATCTCACACAAAATCTTTTGAATTGATTTTGACAAGACTTTTTTTAGGATGCGCACAACAATCTTAAGTGTATGTCTTCATAAATATGTTAGTAAATTCATGAAACTTATCATATATCGCACTATATCTAATAAGGTACAGTTGTTTCTTTCTACTACAACTTTAAGCTACGATATATAAAAAGAAGTCAAGTGAAAAACTATTCTATTATCTTTTAAGAATTCTCTAAACTTTGTACTCAATTATCCTCTTCTACTAGCTGATCATAAAATTACAATACTCTTTTCTGTTTATTTTCTACCTCATTCTTGAATTTCTTAAACCTTTCAAAAGATTCTAATTTGTATTTCATTAAATATGCGTACCTATATATTGACATATCATCAATAAAGGAAATAAAATACTCAAATTCTTCTCGAGCTACTTTATTGAATGATCCACATATATTTGTATCTACGAGTTCTAACATTTTTTTAACTTTTTTGCCTTTACTCTTAAAGGGCAATTTGATCATTTTATTTTGAAGACATGATTTATAGGTTGGATAGGATTTTAAGCCCAATGAACTTAGAATCTTATTCCCTCCAAGCTGAATCATTTATTTTATCCGATATGACTTAATCTATAATGCTATAAAATTTTTGAATTTGTTATATTTTGAATTTTTTTTTCTGATAATGAATATAATTGAATTAATATTATTTAATTTAAGAATATACAAACTATTTTTATTTATTACTTTGCCAACTAATATATTTTTCAAATGTATTAATCATTCATTTCTATTAAACTATACATAATAACTATGTTTACATTATACAAAAATAGAAATAATATTTTTAATGGCCCTAGCAAAATATAATGTTGAATCTAAACTCAAAATGTGCTTCGTAGACAATCTGAGTTAAAATGATCTAGCTTTTGCAGTAATTTTTACTCCATTGGCCATCTTTAAAACGATATTGTCCTTTGGCAATGTAAAACTATTCAACATTGCCTACAAAAAGATACAAAGAAGAGTAATAAGTGTTGAATCAACTATTTAGAATTGACTATCTAAAATAATATTGATTTTATAATCAATCATATTATAATTATGAATACATGATTTAGTCTTTTAAAAATTTCGAGGTATTAAAGAAAACTTCTCTTTTAGTGTCTAAATTTTTCATAATTGAAATAATTTTCTTTGCTTTAGCTTTTTCTGTCTTAGACTGAACTTTTTTAAAGTTCTTTTTTTTGGACCAACTTTTTCGCCATTTATTTTTTGTTTTCCTTAACTTTTTTCTAATCTCACTAGCAGAAGCCATATGGACATCTTATATCCCTTTCCTTTATTATTTTGTGTATAGAACTCATAAAATTAATTGAGTAGCTTAGTAAGAGTTTGCTCAATTCTATTTAAATTATAATTAGTTATAAATAATTTATAACTAGATTGAGAGATTAAATGGTCAAATTTACTTTGAGGTGATCAAGTGTTAGTACCGCATACGCATCCAACTACCTTATATTATTTTTCATCTTAATGATATGATCATTTAGTAACACTATTCCTGAGCTTCATACTGAAAAGGGAAATACACAACTAATATTTTACTATCCTAGAATTATCACTATACAACTCTTGTAGAGTGATGAGGATATTAGAGGCACTATAGACATTTTCATGTTTAATTTGGAATTCTCTGTTCATTGAGGCTAACATATAATCTTGAACTCTCCTATTATTATCATGCCACTTTTCAAATACTTCATGTTCATGTCATAAAGCATCATCATTTATCTAGAGTGATAACTTTTTTCTAAGATATAACCAATATTTTTGAAATCAATAACTACTCTTAGATTTTGGAGCTAGATCTTAAAATTCTAACTTGTCAAAGTGTTGTTATCTAGAATTCTTAGAACATTGTTAAACATTTTTTTTATGTTTTATATCACAAATATGAAAAACTGTAAGAAATTAAAGGATTGGTTATTGTCTCATATATTTTTTAAATAATTTAAATAATAACAATCAAACACTTTGAATGCTATTTAAATACTAATCATATTAATTTTTACTATTTAATTTGAATCTTTTATTCTTCAAATCAGAACTTAAAAGTTTAGTCAAATTTTTAAAAAATTAAAATTTAGTAGAGAATCAAATTTTTATCAAAATTAATTAACTTCATATACTAAAAATCTTGGTCAATTAATTCAATAAGTAGAAATCACTTTTCTTTTACATCTTATATAAAATTTGATTCTTTTTCTTGCCCTAGCCTCGAATATATCACATAATAGAAATTTTAGTACCCAAAATCAACTAAATCCAAATTATTATATTTTCTCAAAATGTACATTTCATCTAAACCTCACATTATAAAAATCTTGGTCTAGACAAAATATACACATAAGAACTAGATAACTAAATTTTTTAACATTAATATTATATCTCTCGCATCATAAAAAGTCTTGGGATACAATACCGATACACAGGATTTGTTATCATCCCACCATGAGATATATAGATTTAATAAGTTTATTAACGAGTCTATTACATGTTATTCTTATACATATCACATACATATTTTAAACATGTGAATAATTATTATCATTTATTTATTCATACCTTGAATAAATGTTCACCAGCCATTATACATTTGTATATCATATATACACATGTATACTTTGTGAAACTCTTGTTTCATGTATTTTATCAATAATTCTCTAATTATTGATATACATGTAACACTTTACATATTATTCATAGTTTTTGCTAATTTACTTGTGCGTTATAATTTCTTGTTTTACAAAAAAAATTTCTAATGTTTTACTTCTTTTGAATAAAACAAGTTTACAAAACTTAATATACATAAACATATTTATGCATGCTAAGAATTGTAATTGATGACCGTATAGATTCATTGTGGAATAATTATAAACTTGTTCCAACCTTTCAAATACCGAATAGTTTAACAATTCAACGACTATAGTTAATATTTAGTAATGTGTCATAACTTCTAAACCACAATAAAGTAATACTTTATCAAATCTTATCTTAATTGTACATTCTATATAGGTGATATTCTTCTATTTTTCAATTCTAATGTCCATGATTTGTTAAAACTTTATATCGATATAAACACGAATCATTGATCAATATACGTTAAACTTATCATCACGAACTCTTTTATATGACATTTAATTTATTTTAGTTAAAGATTTATTATTTTAGTCATTTATTGATATTCTTTTAAGAACTCAAATTCGAATTGAGTTAGCAAAAACTCTGAACTTATGTATATCGAACCAACAAATCTTATTTTGACCATCATTCATTTTCACATATAAACAACACATAAACAAACAACTTTAATATATAAGACGTGATATAATCCCGTATTTATATACCACATGAACCATATGCATCTATAGTAGATTCGACTATGATATCTCATATTTGAAAAAATTATATTACACACTAATATAATTATATGACAAATCATTAACTACATGTGTTACTATATGATTTATCGTTAATACGTCATGTGCAAAAAATAATTCTCTAACTATTAATTCATACTAACACTCTTATAATGTGATTATTATCATTACTCATACTAATATTATCTCATGGTATTTATCGGAGATATTTAGTATACTTATTATGTGATATTATTGCCTATTCAATATCACCTACATAAGAAATAGTTCTAACGATATTATTTAATGATTAAATAAATTATTCAAATAATTCGTAAATATACTTTATTTGAATGAGACAAAATAAAAGAAATAATTTATATTTGTAAATCAAAAACTCTTTCTTCTATTAATAAAAATAATAAAATTGTATATATATGCAAAACAAAATATTCCTCAAGTCAATAATATAAATGATTTTTAGAGCATATTCTAACAAAAATTAAGAGTGAGACATAAAAGTAATTAAAATGTGCAACAATGAACAATGATAACAAGCATAAAGAACCTTTTGAGCAATATTGCAGACTTTATGAAATTAAACTTGGGAATATTGCATTAAAATTCCCTAGTAAAATGGTGTGGCAAACAAGATTGAAGAAAGAATTAGATATATGCTTTCTAATGTCAAATTACCTAAATACTTTTGAGCGAGACAATGCAAACTACAATTCAAGTGATTAACCTTTTTATCTTCTAGCTTCAGTAGATAATGATGCACCTAAGAGAGCATGGATAGGCAAATATATTTCTTAAAAACATTTGTGATTGTTTAGTTGTAAAGCTTAATTACGTTCATATCCTCTGGGATTTAAAAGATCAAAGCCTGATATGAGGTGTATTTGTTCTTGTGCTATTGTAATGACAAGTTTAGGTATAAAATATGAAATCCAATGGTAAAATTATTATTAGAGATAGGATTATTGTGTTGCTTAAAAATTAAATTGATATGGATCTTAATCCTCCACCAACAACTTAAAATTATTATATCAAAGAAAAATTGAAATACTAATGATGGTCTCCTTGAACAAACACCTATAAAACCATCTACACAACTAGCTAGCTAAATCTCAATTGAAAGATTCATGGTAAAGTGACAACCTTCTGCAAGATATTTCTACATTGGTATGTGATGCGATTATTCATAGATGAAAGAGCAAGAAAACTTTTAAGAAGCTGTAACACCCACAACTTTGACAAGGTGAATAATACTCTTTAGATATTTTGTAAATATCTTTGGATTTTAATTTTATTTAGGATTGATGTTGATTTGAAATTTCTTCATTAATGATTAATGATCTCATTTTATGTTAAATTAAAGGACGAAAGTTAAGTTTGAATTTTAAAGAATGAAGATATTATATTTTATTTTTGAGTTTTAAATTCAATTTTGAGTTCAAATTAATATAGATAGTTGTCATATATATATATATATATATATATATAATGCAAATCTTAGGCTGTAAATAGGAGCCAGTAGCAACGTTCCCTCCATTGTATGCGTTCTTTTTTCTACTCTTTAAAAACTTTACCCAACTTGAAGGAGAGGATTGCTAAGGATGATGTTGATGCCTTGATTGAGGTTAGAGGCAGATATGGTTTCTGATTGCTAATCAAGGTAAGCAAATTCATGGATTAAATGTTTTTCTGTCAATGTATCAGATATGGTATGCAAGCATATGGATGTTTTGAAATCAAATAATTCTCATTTTTATAATTTAAATTCTACTGAGTTCCCAAACTAAAGCTAGATATGATCTTAATTTGCAAAAACAATTGATAGTGCGCATTAACTGTTTTGGGTGACGTTGAATTGCATTGGCCACTGTGGTACTAGCGATGTAACGTGGCATAAGCAAAAGTTATTACTTTTTTTTTTTTCTTAATGTTTTTGTTTATAATCACGCTTACATTTTTATTGAACGTTCTAAAAATTATAGTTCTATGTATAAATGGTTATAACATCGTGATGTTATGCATTAGTTTACTTACCATGTTGATGAGTTATCCTTCATCATTAAATTTTAAATTTAGTGTATTTTGATGTGTAATTTTAATTGAGGTTTTATTTTAATTTTAATTATTTCATGCTTTCTCATATGTTAAATTTTGGGATGTTATAAAACTTATGTCATGTTTACTCATATGAAAAATTTTGTCTTAATTGTTTTTTGTTTTATATAAAAGTTTGAATTTATAAATTAAAAAATTAGATATAAATACTGTTGGAACTTGACTCTTTTTTCTATAAAAAGTAAATAATGTGATACTTTTTTTATAAAAAATTATATTTCAAGTAACCGGTATTTTAATCTATTTTCTTATCAATAATTTTTTTTTTGGAATTCAAGGTCAAATTCTACACCAATCTTAAAAGATTTTTAATGGATAATTGTAAGGGATAAGGGGTCCATTGAGATTATTGGATTTATTAAGAGAAGTATTAATATTTGAAGTACAAATTCATGAGATATGTTTAAATTTATTGAGAATATCTTTGAAATAAAAATAGTAAGACATGTCTAAATTTATTAAAATGAAGTATTAATTTTTACAAATTCTAGTAAAATTGAGATTTAAGTGTGATTAGGATTAAGCATAAGTCTTTCGCGGTCATTATTTTTTTTATTTGATGTAGGAATTTTTTGACAATATTTTTTTGTAGTGAATTTATTTATAAATATAGAATTTTAAATTAAATAAAATTTTATTATGTATGCCTACGTTTTTAAGTGTGGAACCTTGGGTTTGGCTTGAAAAAAATGTTAAAAAGAAAAAAGTGTGCACAACCTATTAAAAAAATAGTCACTTTTCTGTTCATGCACTAACTGATAATGAGCACTAAAACGTCTAATTAGGTCGGTTCAAAGGAGAGGAACAGACCTTTCTTTGATAGTAGAGAAAGCTAGGGATCGGGGCACAACAAGAAACAAGTCACCCAAATTTGGAATCTCTCTGACTTGACTAATTTGCATATCCTTTTTATTGTCATTAGATTTGTTTTGTTTTAAAAGATTTTATACCCTTCATTTAGCTGCATTTCGTGCAAGCACGACTCAACGCTCTCTCTCTCTCTCGGTGAATTAGAGGAGGTTTAAAGTGAATCTATCCTTTATGGTAATAGAAGCAAGCAATTGCTTTTTATTAGGTTTCTTAAAGAAGTTTAGGTTTTTTACAAATTTAGTTTTTATTTAATCTTAAATTTGATTAATTTATTATTGTTTTTGGACTGATTTAATATAAAATTAAGAATTTTTGAATTTTAAAAAATGTAAATGTTGTATATATATAAATATATATCATTATTTTTGAATGATATATCATTTTAATGAAATATTATTACCATAATTAATATATTTTTAAAAGCTTTATTTCAATAATTTCAAATTGTGATTAAGATTTATAAAAATAAAATATTAATCAACAAATACGTGGTGTATTAATAAATTTTTTTGTTAAAAAAATAATATCAATAATCAGAATAATTTTGTGGAATATAAACTATGATCATATTTATCGGGTCAGACCACCTATTTAGAATATTTAAGTTTGATGAAGTTATAGGATCCCACAATAATTTTTAGTTTATAATTTGGTAAACAAAATTTTAAAAAGAAAAAAGATAAAAAAAAAACACACATATGGGCTTTATTTCGCCGGTGGTCTTTGGTTTTTGCCTTGGAAGGACAAATTCTCCAACAAGCTATAGACAACTTTTCTTACCTGCGGATGAAATTATTCGTAATTATATGTTAATTAAAATAATATTTAATTTATTTTTAAGATAATATTAAATATTTTTTGATTATTTTTTAAAAATTACAAAAAACCATCAAATTATGTGAGCACTTATTATTTAGAATTCTGAGTTTGACAAAGTTTTAGTAAATAATACAAAAAATGTACTTTATATTTTAATTTTAGCTAATATTTTTGTATGTCACATTTTGCAAAATTAACCAATAAATGTTACAAATTACAAACAAATCATCTCTCAAATGAGTTTCAACAATTAAAAAGGAAATTTTATGGGTTTAAGAAAATATATAAATAAAAAATATAAAAATATTCAAAGGTCCTTATTCTTTGTCATAATTTGATAAAAATATCCCATAATTCGTACAATTAATTAGATATTTATATATTAATAAGCCATACTTGCTACATTTATATAAAATTATGATTTTTTATTAATTATAAATTACATAGTTATATTTATTTAAAAAATTATAATCCTCACATGGACATAAAAATATTTGTCAAAACTTGTTACCCTCCAATCTATGCCTATAGATTGATCAAAATATGTGAACGAAGCATTACATCTTAGTGATTTTAAAAAAATTGCTTTAGTTGTATGAATTTATGAACTTTGTACATTGTTGTTAAAAATATTTTTAAATATTAAATAAAAATATTGAAAATTATGTCTATTCTAAAAACAAAAAATTCAAACTATATTA
>CP135581.1:3350408-3362795 GCA_032401905.1 Swietenia macrophylla
CGATCTAATATTATAGCAGGGCTTAAGTATAGTCCAATTATTTCATTAAATTATATTTACTCAAAAAATAAATTTATTAAATTATATTTATTATTAAATTTAAAAATAATCTAATTAAAAGATTAATATAAAATTTTAAATTTTTATATTATAAAATATAAATTTATCAAAAGTAAACTTTAATTTTTTTATATTTATTATATTGAATGGATTTAATCAATTTAGATTAAAGTTAAACTAAAATTTGATCTAATTATTATAATTTAATTTTTTTAAAAATAAAATTAATTCTATAAATTTTTAGACTGGGCCAAAAATAAACATTATAGTTTGGAAATGAAAAAATTGAAAAGAAAAAGTAAAGAATAACGGTGGCGTGTTGTGTCAGAACGACAGACGGCTGAGTCTTGTTCCTCTCGTCAGCCGTTTTCTTTAACTTGGATTTCTTAGCAAAGATATGTACATTGATTCCTACCACTGCCACCTTTTCTTTTTTCATTATCTTTTAAATTTTTTTCTGTAATTATATATATATATATATGTATATATTACAACTGCTCTGCACTGCACTTTTCTGAGAGAGAAAAAGGAAGAGCATCATTCAATTTCGACACCAAGTTTTGTTCATCGCTACAACTAACACATAACGGAACGTAACAGAACAGAATTGTAATCAAAGAAAGAAATAAAGAGAAAAATTTCAGTTCTTTGGATACACTCCATAATGGGATCCTCTTCAGGACAGAGCAACAATAACTACGATCTTTCTTTCAAGATCTTGTTGATCGGTGATTCTAGTGTTGGTAAAAGCTGTCTACTTGTTAGCTTCATTTCCTCCACTTTAGATGATCTTGCGCCCACCATTGGTACTTTCTTTTTACTTATTTTTTTCCTTTTCCTTTCTTTACTTTCTGTTTGGTTGCTCAGAAAATGTTAGTAACTGCAGAGTAAGGCATTTGTTTGATATTTAGTACCAGTAATTAACCTACTTTTACTGATTGGAGGTGGAGTTTATTGAGACCAGAAAGAAGGATAAAATGAAGTATAAGATTTTGTGTATATTTCTTAGCTTTTAAACAGTGGATTTTGGTCTTGGATCTCCGATGATATTAGATTCTCAAATTTGCATAGTGAGTGTGAACTTATTCCAAATTTCTAATTTTATGGATTATAGGATTCTTACAGTTGTTCTGCATTTTTTAGTTTATTCAATTAATTACTTGATTTGGTATGTCTTCTATGAATATCAAGTTTGGGGTTCTTCACCATGCCTTTCATGATTGCTTCCAATTTTTTATAGCATTATTAATGCAAGATATTATCAAATTGTGGAAAATGTCTTCATTTCCTATCATATTTAGATGACCCAGCTGATTTTTACATGTTGTTTTAATTGATTTATTCTATATTTATGGTTATGATGTAGAATTACAAAGTTATTTTTATTCTCCTAATTTTTGCAGGTGTTGATTTTAAGATCAAGCTGTTAACAGTGGGTGGGAAAAGATTGAAGCTGACAATTTGGGACACAGGTGAGCTATCACTGTCATCTATTCTTTAATTAGAATCTGAGTGCACTTCTAAACAGATGATGCTATAGTAAAATCTACTTGATCAAATACAAATGTAAAACTTAGAGAAAATGTGCTCATGTTATAGGCGCCAGAGGTTGCTTCACTCTGAATAACTCTTTTGCTTCAGTTTTAACTTAAATTGAGGTCTATCATTTGGTTGAGCAAAGTATCTGCAGAAGATTTAATAAGGAAAAGAAATGGGAAAAATACAATATAATGCCAAACTTCTGCATTATTTGTTTTGGCATAATGCCTCTTTCATAACCCATGAATGACTTCTCTCAGTAATGAATTATACAATTTACCATTGAGTTATGAACTTCAAAGATAAAGGCCGTTGTAGATTACTTCAATAAACTATTTAGATGCTTTTTAAACCCATTTTTCTTTTGTAAATTACATACTATTGTAATGTTCAAGATAATTACTGCTCGACAAAATTTAAACTTTTACTCAATTTAAGGTTGTTCATGATTGTGATAGCATATGTTATTCTTTGTCATCTCATTGAAATGTCAATTGTTTAGAATATGCATTATAATTCCTTTTTGGCAATGTGAATGGATTGTGGTTAATTGTAAATCTGTTGTTTCTTGCAGCTGGACAGGAGAGATTCAGGACATTAACAAGCTCTTATTATAGAGGTGCTCAAGGAATCATTCTTGGTAGGCCATGAAAAATATATGTTGCATGTCATTTTGCTTAAACATGAATGAAATGTTGTGTTTCCTTGATTTAGTTTATTGAGTTAATGGTATCAACTCGCAAAACATAGTTTTTTGATATCACAATGCAAAAGGTACTAACATGTCTGGTAGCTATTACTTGTTAAAGTAAGCTTAGATTCTAGGTCGCTGCCAAGTCGAATAATATGGTTTAATTAAATTACAATCTTATATATTTTACATACATATTAATAATTTTCCAGTCAAGTTCTTCTCCTAAAGTGACTGAAACGTTTGAGTTGAAATTACATAATGAGGATTCATAATTACTAGAAGGCTTGTATGTCAATAGATTGATGAAAGGAACTACAAAAGATGACATTTTCATAGATTACCTAATGCTTGTTGTACATTCTAGCTTTTCCTTTCCTGAGAGAGGGTGCACACATAGTGTCTTAACTAACACTAAACAAAGTGGGTTTCTTTTTTCTTTTTCATTTTTTTTAGGCCCATAGGCAACTTGGGAAACAATGTGTTTTTTGTCCCCTGCTTAAAAATAATTGAGGTTTTCCCAAAACCTTTTTGTGCCTTTACCTTTTCTTTTGCTCAATCGCACTCTAATCATGTAACATCGCTGCATTACTGCATAAATTGATCGTGCTTGATCTTTAAGAAATTCAATTGGTTTTAGCATGCATTTTCTCAAAGAACTCTTTGTTCTATTATTTGACATTCTTTTACAAAGCAAGCTTCTGTTTTGGTGTCATTGATTGCTGTGTTCTTTTGGTCAATTGTGGCATTTGCCAGCCAACTGGCCTGAAACTTATCATCAGTCATGACTCCAACTATATGTTTCCTGCTATCTATTGAATGATTTTTCATGGCATTTTTCTCATATCATTTTCATTTCCCATCATACATTATTAAAGATATACTTGGTTCCTTGTTTTTATTATAGTTTATGATGTGATGAGGAGAGAAACATTCACAAATTTGTCAGATGTGTGGGCTAAGGAAGTGGATCTTTACTCCACCAACCAGGATTGTGTCAAGATGCTTGTTGGAAATAAAGTTGACCAAGTAAGTGTTGTAATCTTTACCTTCTTACCTAGATTTGAATCCCAGAATAGATGATAAGCTCACATTTGCCACAATGTACAAGTACATACTGTATTTACCCATTGTTAATACATAGTTTGTCACTTGAAGAATACTGTTGAAGTCGTCTCATTACTGTAATTTCTTTTACCTGAAGCTGATGATTCAGATTCATTATCATGCATATCAAAATCTTGTCAAGTCTATATTTCAATTTGCAGTAGATAAAATTCTAGTGTTATTGTATTTGAATGATGCGGGATTTCAGGATTCTGAAAGAGTTGTACATAGAGAAGAGGGAATTGCTCTTGCAAAAGAGCATGGATGTTTGTTTCTTGAGTGTAGTGCTAAAACCGGAGAAAATGTGGAGCAGTGCTTTGAGGAGCTTGCATTGAAGGTACTGTACTCTTTGAGAAAGCACTTACTAATCTGTCCTGTAAAAAATTGGTAATTTATCCTTTCTTTCCCCCTTTTCTCGCTAAATATTACATGAAATAAACCGAAACTCTCATCAATCATAGTGTGAGCAATATTCAAATGTCTTGTATCAGCCCAAAGGAGTTTTGTGCATCTATTCATTCAACTAGTACCCACAGTGATTTACTTTATACTATAAAATCAAATTGAGTAGAATTAGATTAGTATAATTATAATGTATCATTCACCAGTTTAACCTGGGTTCTGAATAGAAGTAGAAACATGGATTATATCTGCACATAAGTGTGTACATTTTACATTTACTAGTCTGCTTTCATGCCATGGATCAAGATTAACTAAAGATTATTGTACAGATAATGGAGGTTCCTAGTCTTTTGGAAGAAGGATCAACTGTAGCAAAAAGAAACATTTTAAAGCAGAAACCAGAAAACCAATCGCCTCCTACTGGAAGCTGTTGCTTGTAAGTTGCAGCAATGAACTGCAGAGGAAGGTCTCAATGGGAAGGCAAAAGACTTGGGCATCAACACAAGACACATGCACTGTTTTCTCGTTAACATGATGATTGGATAATTTTGTACATGTAATTTCTTCTTTTCTTTTTCTTTTTCTTCATATCATATCGTATTTTAGTGCTGCTGCTGTTGTTTTTCATTGAGTTGCCTTGCCATAGTTATGGAATCCAGCACTCTGAATAACATGAATTAGATAATATTGTAAATGCGTCCCTTTTTTAATTTGGTTACTGATCCACGTAGAAAAACAAACTACTTGTATTTATTTTATTTGTTTTATGAAGTGAGTTTTCTATTTCATGCATGCTAGGATATTATATCCCAGCAAGTAATATTAGAATATGCTTGGATTCACATTTTAGCAAAAGTGATGATACAATGAATTATAGCTTATAATTCTTAATACTATTATTTACGCTTTTACTTCCAAATTTAAACCTTTCATTAACCAGTAATCAACATGATATCAACTTAAGCTTGATTTGTGATTTTGTGTTCAAGTTCTTTCAAAAACTAAAACACATGACTAATATGACTTACGTGGCAAGTTCATTAAGTAATATCTTTCACCTGAACCATATAGGATTTAGAAAACGCACAAAATATTTGTGTTGAAGGTTTCATGTCATTGGTGTTTCCTATCATTCTCCTTCACTTGAAAGGAACTTGTCCCCGAGTGATCATACAAAGTAGCTTTCAAATGATACAGATCAAATCACATTGAATACCCGTATCAGCAGGTAGGTTGACCATGTACACATTATCATTGATTTGCTTTAAATGGAAAATAACGTTTTTTCCACAACTTGCCATGAACATTGTTGGTAGTCTTTCCTTGCACAAACACCTCAGTTATGGCCATTCTTGGGTAGCTCAAAAAATGGTAGGAAAATAGATTCAGTTTTTATTCAACATTCCTTTGATTTAAATAGAGATGTTTACATGAATTTTTTTTCTTAGAATGTAAAACTTGAAAATATAATTAATATCCAGTTAGATCTATATAAGATTATTCAAATATATTTTCTAAAAATGATAATACTAAATAAGCTAGCTAATCTCCTAACAATTTGAATTATCTCAAATTAATTTTATCTATTCAACACTCCCCCTTAAGCTGGTAGGAAGATGTTTAATATTCCTAACTTGCTTAAACAATATACAAATCCTTGTTTGCATCGATAACTTTGAAGAAATAAAAGTTATATATATTTTCCCACAATCTACTTTTTTCTTTTAGGAAGTGTTTATCAAGCTTCACATGTTTTGTGCAATCATGATGGAAAGGATTATGGGCAATGTTAATAGTAGCTTTAATGTCACAAAAGACTTGCATTGGCTTTACATAAACTATCCTCAATTTTTTTCAATAGTCTTTTGATCTAGTTTATCTCTTAGGTTCTTTATGTAAGAGCACTCAGCTTTGTTTTTGAACTCTTCTTTGCCACTATATTTTGCTTTTCACTTTTTTATGTAGCTAAGTTTCTTTAGATAAGTGTACAATAGCCAAATGTAAATTTGCTATCGTTAATTGATCTTGCCTAATCAGCATTAATATAAGCCTTCACATTTCTCTTGTCATTCTTACCAAAAAAATAAACCTTTTCTTGTGAGGACTTCAAATACTCTAGAATTCTATAAACCAAATCTAGATATATTGAATGGATTATGCATGTATTGGCTAACTAAGCTTACTACAAAAGCTGTTATGTTTAATGTGGGATAGATAGATCATCTTTTCCACTAGTCTTTGGTATCCCCCTTATCTATTGGATTTTCTCCTCCTTTTCCTATATTCATATTAGGCTCTTTAGGAATTTCATATGGCTTACACGCTACATTCCTATCTTTTTAAGTAAATATAGTGTACATTTTCTTTGAGTGATAACAATACCTTTTTTGCTCTTTACTACTTCCTAAAAAATACTGGAGGTGTCTCAAATCTTTAATTTCAATTTTTTTTCTAATTACTCCTTTAAGGAAATGAGACCTCTCAGATCATTATCTATTAGATTAATATTGTCCACATTCAATATAAGAACAATAATTTTTTCATATGAAGAATTATTGAACAATAAGGTATGATTTACTTGTCCTTGAGTATACCTAAATTTATTCAATGATGTGGAGAATGTATCAAACCAAGTTCTTGGTAACTAATTCAAACCATGAAGAGAGTTTCTTAACCTACATGTATTTTCTTTGCCAACTTCAGTTTCAAATCTTGGTGTTGGCTTTATATAAATTTTTTCTTGTAATTCTTTATTTCAAAACGGATTATTTTTCATATCTATTTGATAGATTGGCTAATCTAGATTTGTTACAATAGACACCAAAACTTTGAGAGTATTTAATTTAGCCACAGTGTAAATGTTTCTTTGTAGTTTATACCATACGTTTGAGTGAACTTTTTAGCAACTAACCTTATTTTATATCTTTCTATATTCCCAGTAGCTTTGTACATAATATTGAAAACTTATTTGCTAATGTTTGTCAGTTTCACTATATCACATGTTCCATTCTTTTTCAAAGCATTAAACTTCTCTAAAGCAGTACAATTCCTCTCCTGACTTTCAAGAACTTCAAAGATATTTGCCGAAATTCTTTCAGCTAATATCTTCAAACTAAATGCTTTGTATGACTAAAAAGATTTTCTGATAACATGTGATGTTGCACTAGATATTATGTGAAAGTTCTTATACCTTTTCAAAAAGCAATCGATTGATCCATCATGTCTTCCTGATATTTTTCTTTTTTGAAATTGTTGGAATCTTCATTCAAATATGTATTTGCATACGGATTAGAATCTTGGTAGTTCTATTAGGTACTAATAGGTTGTATTACTTAATGTTTTCTTGCTTTCTGAGAATAAGTCAATAGAGACATTTATAATAGAAACATCAAGTATATTAGAGTTATCTAGAATTTAAACTCTATCACTGGAAGAATTCTTTACACTTGTTATCTTCAACAAAAAATCAAAAAGTTCAATTTCACTAAAATTCTCCCCTTGAATTAAGCTTTGAATGAAAGAATTTATCTTAAAAAAAGCAACACCCATAGTTACAAACAATTTTTTTATTTTTGGACAACAATATTTGTACCCCTTTTAACATGGTTAATAATCCAAGACAATACACATAGTTGCCTAAGGATCCAATTTTGTTCATGTTAAAGAATGAACAAATATTGTGCACTCAAAGATCCTAATAGGTAAACTTTGAAATAAACAATTTTGAGGATAATACTTAAGAAGGATTTGAAGAACACTAAATGGGAAATGATTAATAATATGTAAGGTTGTAAGAATAACTTTTATTCAAAAACTCTTAGAAATATTATTAGTAAACATTAAGGCTCTAGTAACTTTTAAAAGATGTTTGATCTTACATTTTTTAATCCTATTTTATTAAGGTGTTCTTACACAAACTTTAATGAACTATTTCATTGGCATTAAGATATTTTTTTTTTAAAATTTGATTAAAGTAATCCTAAGCATTATCAGTATAGAGTGTTTGGATTTATATTTTAAATCATGTCTTAATTATCAACGAAATCTCTAAAAAATGTTGCAATTTTAATTTTTTTCTTTAATAGAAATACCTAACAACCTCCAATATAATCATCAATAATTGTAATAAATCACATAGCTCTTGTAATATTTTTAACCTTTGGACCCCAAATATCCCTATGAAATATAGAAAAAAATTTCAACATTTTATATGAATGTATAGGATATGAGTTTCATGTGTGTTTTGCAAGTTGACAAGTATCAAAATAAAATAAATTTGCATCTTTGTTATGGAATAAATTTAGAAACAATTTTTAGTAAAAAACACTAGGATGACTAAGTCTCTTTTGCCAAAACATTATTTTTTTTTGAAATTAAACTAAAAATAGAACCTGAAATTCCAGAAGAGCTTGGATATGATTATTCACTCCATGCTTTTAAGTATCAAGATAGTATAATCCATTACTACCCTTAGCATTGCTAATCATCTTTCTTGAATACATATCATGAAATTCACGTGGACATGAAAAAAAATTAGCCTTGCAATTTAGATCTTTAGATAACTTATTAATTGAAATCAAATTACATGCAAGATTAAGAACATGTAATATTGAATAAAGGCTAATATATGATGAAATAAAAATAGTTCTTGTTCTTACAATAAAAGATAAATAACCATCAACAATTCTTTTAAGTATTCCATAACATGGAGTATAAGTAAAGAACATTTTCACATTTCTTGTCATGTGATTCGAAGCTTCTGAATCTACTATTTATTTTTTATTGTTTGTTATCCATCTATTTAAAACAAGAGAAAATCTACTTTACCAGGTTATGCTACAAGTAGAATGTAGATATGGTCAATTACTATGACTTAATTGATTCTTAGTATGATGAATCAATTTTTGAAGTTCCACTAATTGTTCCTTATTAAAACTTGAGTGTTGCTGTTGATTTTGTTCTTTTATAGTAGATTGATATTCTTTCCTTTCTCTTTGTCTCATAGGCTTCTAATTCACTAGCTTTTTATAAAGCTTCTAACAAGTTTTTTGATTATGATTAGACCACTAACAATGATCGCATTACTAATTTCTTTTTGAACTTTGATCTTTAAAATTATTCTTTTGATCCCGTTGATAGTATAGGTTTTTGTTAATGGCTAAGGTATATCCTATAGTGTTTGAATTGTCAAACCTATTATCTGCCTCTATACTGCCTCTCAACATCACTTGACATTTGCTTTCTTCTCTGTGTACCTCGACAAAGGTTTCTTGAAGACTCGACAATGGCTTTCATTCTAAAATTCTCCCTTTGACTTCATTGAACTCTTTATATAGACCATGTAGAAAATTAAAGAACTTCTCTACCTTAAGCTCATTCTAATTTTTTTTATTACATTTGGTAAAATACTTCATTATATCTTTAAAGAGACTCTTATTATAATCCTATTAGATTATTGTAATAATTTATAACTGACAATTCTACCTATTTGCTATCTCTCAAGGCAAATTTAAGCTCAATTAACTGAGCTAAATTACCCACATCTAAGTATATATCTTTAGCCTTTTCTAATATATCCTAAGAAATTTTGTAAGATAAATAATTTTGACCTATTTTCTTCTTCGTAGAGCTCATCATTCAAACCATTATCATTAAGTGATCCACTTCCGAGTAGAGTAAGTTTTGTTATTATCCAGTGGTGCATGTTTCACTCTTGTTAGGAAATTTCCCTTTATCGTGTGTCACCATGATCATAGACTAAAACTAGTCCGGATAGTTAGATCTATCAAGTTTGTGTTGGCTAATTTGCAAAGCATAAATTTCAAACTCGTATGAATATGTTGTGGTATGGATAAGATATGACCAATATGAGACTAGTTTAGTTTAGGATGTTTTAGAGAATTTAATATTGATTATTTGTTTTGAATTGACCATTTAAGATAAAAGAAAGTTTGCTGTAAGTTGAGGCTTTGATATCAGGAAGAAAATGATAAGAAAATATATACAATTTTCTTTTTTTGTTTACATTCCTTTAATTAAAAAAGAAGGTGTTTACATGAGTTTTTTTCCTAGAAAAGTAAGAACTTGAACACATAATTAATATCCAATTAAATCTAAAAAAAATTATTCAAAGATAATATCTATAAAAGATAATGCTAAATAAGTTAGCTAAACTCCTAATAGTATAAACTTATCTTAAATTAATCTCATCCATTGAATACTTTTGCCTTCTCTTCATCCACAAAAAAGACACTTACTGCTTATAACATTTGATATATACGTTTTTCTCCTTTAGTAAAGATAGATTATTTGAGTTAATGCAAATAAGTGGACTTAATGACTTAATTTTATATGATTATATGAAATAACTCATTAGTAAGTCTTAAAATTTCTTCTAGAGGCGCATCGAGAGATTGTTAGAGGATAGTTTTTGAGCAAGGTTAGATTTTATTGAAATATCAATAGATTTTCATAAGAGAATTTTTTTAATGACTTGTTTAAATATAAATGAATGTATTGAAATTTTACGAATGGTATATATTTAACTATGATACTTTTATTTTTATAATTTGATTTTTGTCACTATTATCTATCTATTCACTGAGTTTCATACTTATACATTTTTTAAAAAAATATTTTTAGATTCATTATGCTTTTAGAAGGTTATCGGTCCATATCCATAGGCATAATGTTCATGGCTTGCATTTTATTGGAGACTTTTATAAGTACGTAGTGTTCTCTATTAATATATATGTATATATTTTCTAGAGGGGATTCAAAAAATTTTATGGAGATATTTGGTTTGTAGAATATTTTATTTATAAAAAAAACATATATTCTATATTTTTGGTATGTCTATTATATATAATCTTATTAAAGCAGATATTAAAAACTTTACACATTTATTGTGAGGTATGAGCAATAGATACAACTCATAGGTGTGTGACAATTGTAACGTATTTGAACTGGTGAATCGAGACATGACACATAATTTATAAAAAAAATTTAAAATCACCTTATTTTAAAGGTAATTATGTAAATAATCAATCTTAAAAAATTCTTATTAATGTGGTCACAATTTTAACCTTTATAATTATTATAACTAAAACAATGCATTTTTATTTTGTTAACCTTTTCTTTTTCACAACTTTTCAATTTTCATTTTCAACTTTTAGTCAATGATCAACAATATAAAAAAAAGAAGAAGATAAGCTATTTATTTATTAATATTGACAAAATTTAAATTAATGTATTGATAATTTAAGTGGGCAACTTTGGTTTGGTTCCAAAATCCAAACTAATACAAAACTTCAGTTTTGATTTAGACTAAACTAATTCAAACCAATAGTAGGGGACAAACTAATCCAATCTAAATCGATAGTTGCTAGTTTCGATTAGTTTGATTTGTCGGCTTAAGCCTAAATTCAAAAATTTAATATAATTATAAGGTCCAATTCAATTGAAAAAATATGTAATAACTATTAAAAAATTAATAATATTCATAAAAAATTTTTATTATATTTTTATCATTTCATTAAATTTTTATTTGTAACAAATCAATTATCTAATTTATTTTATAAAAAAATATATTTTTTTATTATCATTCATGTGAATTATATAGTATATGAAAATCTAGAACAATTAATATTATTAAAGCACTAAAATCTACAAGAATAGTGTAATATCAATTATTATTATTTTTATATTCATAAAAGCCAATACAAATAAATGAATTAGATGATAAAAATTTTTGTAAATTATTTAATTTTATAAAATAAATTAGATGTTTGATATTATAAAACTAAAGAATTATTTTTATGAAATAAAAGGCTAATATAAAACATTGTTTAATCTTACTATTTTCATGAAAAATATTTCAATTTTAAAAATTTTAAAATCAATTGAATTAGTTTGGTTTAGATCAAATCCAATCTAAAAACCAAACCAATAATTGTTAATTTGATTTTCCTCAAACTAATCCAAACTAATCTAAACTTCAGTTTGTAGGTGTCCACCCTTAGTTGATAGAGCATTAGATCTATTATTTTAACATATTAGATCACAAACAACTAGGAGAGGAGGCTGGATCACGGCGGTATATGCAAAGAAAGTGTGCTCGTCAAAAATTGTAGTAAGAGACTATTAGTGTATGCTTGCAAAATTAATTATGTTCATAGCAATTAGTTGCAAGTGTAACATTTTGTTATGCTCACAACTATGCAGGCCTACACTATGTAAGCATGCCATTTCTTATGTATAATAATTAATATTATTTAATTAATAATAATTAAAATAATATAAAATTTTCAGTGATTATTAATTAATTAATCATTTATTTTATTAGTAATTTATACAATTAATAAATAATATTTAATTATTTAATTATATAAACTATTAATATAATATAATAGTATTAATATAAATATATAAATTAATACATATTTTGGTGAGAGTGCAAGTCTGCAACTCGTAGCTGTGTTTATTAATTACATAAGATAATATCAATTTTATATTATAATAATTTAATAATAATACAATTAAAAATTAATATTATTTAAATTATTTAAATTTATAAATTAATTATATTA
>CP135581.1:3363295-3397301 GCA_032401905.1 Swietenia macrophylla
GCCTCATTATGATGATGTCGTAAACAAGGTGAATAAAGAGTACATGCAAAGAAAAATTTTGAATGAGAACTCAAGCAAGACCGAAAGAGATAGTTTGGTAGACAGCAGGGAAGAAGATATGTTGGTTCAAGGAGCAAAAGTTAAGGCTAAGTGCGACAAATGTGGACGGATGCACAACCCAAAAGACAAATGTTGAAAGTGTAGTCATTGCAAGATGCTAGGTCATACTAAAGAAAAATGTTAGGTCCTCAATCCACATCTCAGGCCAATTAACAACAAGGAAAAGTCACAACCACATAGTGCTCAAAATGCGATAGAAAAAGGCAACTCAAAACACCTTGAGGATTTGGCAAAACTTCTTCAAAATCATCTCCCAAGCTCCTCCCAAGGTATGATTTCTAGCTCATATTTTAAATTTGAACCCTGGGTTATTGATTCAGGTGCTACTAATCATATGTTTAGAAACAAAAATAACGCATCTAGAATAGAAACCCAAGGAAACTTTAGAAATGTGACAATAGCCAATGGAAGTGAAATACCTGTTAAAGGATTAGGTGATATTAAAGTTTTATCAAAGGAAACAAAAGGTCTTTACATGCCAAATTTTTCATCAAATTTGTTATCAGTAAGTAAGATAACAAAAGATTTAAATTGTTGTGTCATTTTTGAACCAAATAAAGTGATATTTCAGGACATACTGACTGGAAAGAAGATTGGTGAGGGAGGACTACAGGATGGCCTATATTTTTTGGATAACACCAATCAAGCTCTTAGAGTTGAGGAAGATCGTGGACTTCAAAAACTTTGGCATGCAAGATTAGGACATCCTCCTAGTAATATTCTGTGTAAAATGATTCCGAATATGAAGTTTAGTGATTTTAAACAATGTAGGGCTTGTAATCTAGGAAAACAAACTAAACTTCCTTTTGTACAATCGGAAACTTGTTATAATGAAATGTTTGATCTCGTACATTATGATCTATGGACTTCCCCTTTAGAATCTCATAATGGCTTCAAATATTTTGTGACATTTATTGACCACAAGTCTAGATACACTTGGATATACTTGATTAAAAATAAATCGGAAACCTTATCGTGTTTTAAAGAGCTTGTATCCTTAATTGAAAATCAACTTGGCAAAAGGATAAAGATTCTTAGGAGCGATAATGGGGGAGAATACACAAGTGCTGCTTTTGAGAATTACTTGAGCACTTTAGGAATAGTTCACCAAACGACTTGTTCCTACACACCCGAACAAAATGGAGTAGCTGAGCGAAAAAATCGGCATATCTTAGATGTAGGAAGGTCATTGATGTTTCATCACAATGTCCCTAAAGAATATTGGAATGAAGCCATTCTCACTGCCATACATTTGATTAACCGAATGCCTTCTAAGTTATTAAATGGAAAATCTCCTTTTGAGATTTTGTATAACCGACAACCCAATTTATCTTATCTTAAGGTTTTTGGCTGTACTTGTTATGTTCATATCCCTAATCATATTAGAGATAAATTGAGTCATAGGAGCGTAAAGTGCATGTTTTTAGGGTATTGTATTGATAAAAAAGGTTATAAGTGTTTAGATCCTTGTACAAATGAGAAATTTCTCTCAAGAAATGTTACTTTTCTGGAAAGTAATCCTTATTTTGAGAAAGTGAGAAATGAGGGGGAAAATAAGGAGGATCCTCTTCCCTTATCTATTGTGGGTAACCGGTTGAGTTCATTAAGAACTAATAATCAAATTAATGATAGAATAAGTTTGAATGAAAGTGAAAATGAGGATTCTAACTATGAAGAACAAAACATAGTTAGTGAAAGTCAAAGTGAGGAAACACCTAGAGATGAGCTGCCTGATGATCAATTAGTTTTTGAAAATGAAATTCCATTTAGTTCTTCACAGGTTGATCAAAATGAGATAGAGTCCACTTCTCCATCACATGATCAAAATTTTCCACTTAGGAGATCTGAAAGAATTAGGAAACCTCTATCCGAATGGAAAAAGAATAGGGTATTCTTTTATGGGAATAAGGTAACAGCACATCCTATAGAAAATTACTATACCTTAGTTAACGTTAAAGAGAATTATAGAGTTTTTCTAACAAAATTGGATAGTTTAAAAGAGCCATCTTGCTACAATGAGGCCAAAGACACTCCTATTTGGAGAAATGCCATGGACGAAGAGTTGGAAGCCTTAGTTAAAAATAAAACATGGGAAATTGTTCCTCTTCCTCAAGATAAGAAAACAGTTGGGTGTAAGTGGGTGTACAAAACAAAGTTGAAGAGTGATGGTTCTGTTGAAAAATATAAAGCTAGATTGGTAGCCAAAGGATTTACTCAAACCTATGGTTTAGATTACACCGAGACATTTGCACCAGTAGCCAAAATGAACACCATTAGAGTCATCTTATCCTTAGCCGCTAACTATGAATGGGAAATGTATCAAATGGATGTTCGAAATGCTTTTCTTCAAGGAGAACTAGAAGAAGAGGTTTATATGGATATCCCACAAGGATACAACGTCAAAGTACCAAGAACACATGTGTGTAAACTTAGAAAAGCCATTTATGGTTTAAAACAATCACCTAGAGCTTGGTATTCTAAGTTGCAAGGTGCTTTAACTTCTCAACTTTTTAAAATTAGTAGTGCTGATCATTCCTTATTCATAAAACACTCCAATAATGGTATAACAGTTGTGATAATCTATGTAGATGATATAATTATAACTGGGAGTGATAGTTTGGGAATAAAAAACACTAAAAGCTATTTAAAATCTACATTTGATATTAAAGACCTTGGGTACTTACGGTATTTCTTAGGTATAGAAATTGCCCATTCTAATAAAGGGCTTTTTCTATCACAAAGAAAATACACACTTGATCTTTTGAAAGAGACAGGTAAGCTTGGAGGGAAGATAGCTTCAACACCAATTGAAGGACAAACCAGAAAGAAGGAGGGCAAACCAATTCAAGACATCAAGCAATATCAAAGAATTGTGGGTAAGTTAATCTATTTAACCATTACTAGACCTGACATTTCTTTTGCTGTGAATCAGGTGAGCCAATTCATGACTTGTCCAATGACCAATCACATGGAAATGGTGGACCGAATACTCAAATATCTCAAGGGAACTTCAGGACAAGGAATACTCATGAAAAAACATGGACATCATCAAATTCTCGCCTACACAGATGCTGATTGGGCAGGGAGCATTGAAGACCGCAAGTCTACAACCGGATATTGCACTTTTGTTGGTGGGAATTTGGTGACTTGGAAGAGCAAAAAGCAAACTGTGGTGGCCAAATCAAGTGCCGAAGCTGAATATAGAGCAATGGCTTCAACCACTAGTGAATTGATATGGTTGAAAGCATTGGTTGAAGATTTAGGTTTTAATGTGGAGGCACCCATGAAGCTACATTGTGATAACAAGTCGGCAATACATATTGCGAATAATCCGGTATTTCATGAGAGGACCATTACAAGCAACTAGACACAACAAGACAAATAAACTAGCCGTTGAACAGTAGCCGTTGTGAACAGTAACGGTCAAAAAATTTGAAAAACTAACTGTTACAAACTCATGTATATAAACACATCATTGTAAATGAAAAATTACTACTTTCTTTTGCACTTGAAGCTTCATCATTCTTTTATCAATATTTTTTACACTCACAATCTCCCTAAAGAACAAATCAACAACATGTGAAACATCATTTGTTTTATGACATGGAATAAAGTGTGCCATTTTAGAAAATATATCCACAACCACAAAAATTGAATCTTTACCATGTTTACTCCTAAGCAATCCTAACAAAAAGTCCATATAAATATCAATTTAAGACTTATTAGAAATGGGCAATGGTGTGTATAAACCATGGGGTTGTATTTGAGATTTTGCTTGCCTATTGTGACACATCTATCACAAATTTTCTTAACATCTCTTTTCATATGTGGCCAAAAAAAGTGTTTTTGTAAAACAACTAGTGTTTTAGCTATCTCAAAGTGTCTTATCAATCCTCCACTACGTGATTTCTTAACTAATAAATCATGCATGCAACAATTCGATATACACAACTTATTTTCTCGAAACAAGAAATTCTCATATTTAAAGTATTTACCATTGGGGGCTTTTTCACAAGTTCTATACTTTTCACTAAAGTCAGGGTTTGACGGATATAACTTTTTAATATATTCAAAACTAAGTAATTTAGCATCAAGAATAGAGAGTAATGCGTACATGCGAGAGAGTACATCTACAACCATATTTTCCTCACTTTGCTTAAATCGAATGACGTATGAAAACGTTTCAATGAACTCCACCCAACCGTTTAGCTTGTATTGTCCTTTCAAGTGCATCAATAATTCGTGATCAGTGTGAATCAAGAACTCCTTGGGCCAAAAGTAGTACTGCCATATTTTTAAAACTGGAACCAATGCGTACAATTCTTAATCGGTTGTCCTTCTTGCATAAACACAATGCCAATACCTATACCAGAAGCATCACATTCGATCTTAAATATTTTGTTAAAGTTAGGTAAAGCTAATAAGGGTAAGCATGTCAATTTTTGCTTGATGATCTGAAACGCCTTCTTTTGCTCTTCTCTTTACTTGAATCCCATGTATGTAGACTTAAGAAGGCCATCTATGGTTTAAAACAATTCCCAAAAGCTTCGTACTCTAAGTTGCACAATGCATTGAAGAGTCAACACTTCACCAAGAGTGAAGCTGACTCGTCTCTATTCACTAAGCATATTAATCATGGCATTACCATTTTACTTATATATGTGGATGACATTATCATTACTGGAAGTGATGTTCATGGCATTAGATGTATTAAAACCTTTCTTATGTCTACCTTTGACATTAAAGACTTAGGATACTTAAAGTATTTCCTTGGCATAGAGTTTGCACATTCTAAAGAAGGACTCTCTCTATGTCAAAGGAAATACACACTTGATCTTCTTGGTGAAACAGGTAAATTAAGAGCAAGGGAAGCATCAACACCAATTGAAAGTAACTACAAGAAGAAAGAACAAGACAACAAAGAAGACAAGAAGGAAGACCAGTCCTTTAAAAATATCAAACAATATCAAAGAATTGTGGGTAAGCTTATTTATTTAACCATCACTAGACCTGAAATATCCTTTGCTGTGAATCATGTAAGCCAATTCATGCAGCAACCAATGATCAAACACATGCACATGGTCAACCAAATTCTTTGCTACCTAAAAGGGACCCCAAGCTAAGGATTACATATGAAGAGGCATAGACATCATGAGATCATAGCTTATAGTGATGCAGATTGGGTTGGAGATATCTTGGATCGAAAGTCCACTACAGGTTTTTACACCTTTGTGGGTGAAAATGTGGTAACTTGGAGAAGCAAGAAACAAAGTATGGTAGCTAAATCAAGTGCTGAAGCTAAGTATCGAGCTATGTCTTCAACAACTAGTGAGCTAATTTGGTTAAAAGCCTTAGTAGAAGACATGGGATTCAAGATCGAAACTCCAATGAAACTGTTTTGTAACAATAAAGCTGCTATTCACATTGCCTCCAATCCTATTTTCCACGAAAGAACCAAACACATAGAAATAGATTGTCATTTCATAAGAGAGAAGATTCAAGGCAAAGTCATCTGCACTCCATTTGTTCGAAGTGAAGACCGATTGAGAGATATTTTTACAAAAGCCCCAACCAAACAGCAACTCAATAAAGCAATCAACAAGTTGAACTTGAAAAATCTCTTTAAGCCCACTTAAGGGGGAGTATTGAATTGAAGCACACAGATCGATTTGGATTGAAGTATGTAGATCATCAGCAAACCAAGGCCCAGATTGTTATACCAAAGTCAGCCCAAGTTGTTAGACCAAAGTCAGAGTATGAAATCTCCATTCATTATGCATATGACATCCTTCCTTAAGTGCTTGATAGCATTCCTTTCTTAAAAATTCAACATTAAAATCTTTCCTTATTAAAAAAGGAAAGTGAATATTACAAACAAAAGAATAATCCAAGACAATTATGGTATTATCCAAATGTGATTAATACTTGTTCATGATATGGCAAGTATCTGTTGTTACTTATTCTTTATACTTAATATAGCTAACTAGTTGTTGGTTGCTTTAGTATATATTGTAAACAAATTCAAGTTAATAATACAATTTTCACTCTCCTCTATTCTGCTTTATCTTTTTTCTCTCCATTCCAAGCAACTTACAATTTCCATTATTAAGTAGTTTATGTATTAAATTCCCATAGAAATCAACATGGTATCAGAGCAACGTGTTTAACCTATCATTCCTTCACTATTCTTGAACTGATCGTGTTTGAGTTACTTTCCTCTATTCAGTCATATTCATAATAGCACTAGAAGACTCTTCCTCAAACACTATTAATCCAACCTCACAACCAGTCCAAAAAATGGTGGAACATGATGGAAATACCACCATCAAACTCACTACCATTCTTCTTAATAACCGAAACTTCCCTATCTGGGTCCAAACAACTTACAATTGCCATTGTTAAGTAGTTTATGTATTAAATTCCCATAGAAATCAATAGAAACCAATGTTTTTCTTTATTACCTCAGTGAGCGGTGCGGCCAAAGTACTAAAGTATTTTCACAAACTGTTGGTAGAAACTAGCGAGTCCATGAAAACTTCGTACGTTACCTATGCTTATGGGACTCGGCCCATTTTTGAATTGCATGAATTTTCTCTTCATCAACTTGTATTCCTTGTACACTCCTAATAAAATCAAGAAATACAAACTTATTGGTATAAAAGGTGCATTTCTTTAAGTTAGCAAATAACTTCTCTTTTCTAAGTATATCTAAAACTGATTTCAAATGTACAATATATTCATCTAAGTTTTTATTGTAAATGAGAATATCATCAAAATAAACAACGATAAATTTGCATATGAATGCACGCAATATATGGTTTATTAATCGCATAAATATGTTCGGTGCATTAGTTAATCTGAAAGGCATTACTAACTATTCATACAAATCGTATTTTGTCTTAAAAGCAATTTTTCATTTATCACCCTTTTTCATGTGTATTTAATAATATCCACTCTTCAAATCAATTTTTGAAAACACACAAGCTTCATGCAGTTCATCAACATGTCGTCTAAATGAGGAATAAGATGTCGATACTTTACCGTAATGTTGTTGATTGCTCGGCAGTCAATGCACACTCTCCTTCACGTACCCTTTCGCCATCAACTCACTTACCTACCTTTGAAGCTCTTTTGTTTCCTTGGGATTGCTCTTATAAGTTGGTCAGTTCTTCGAGAAAGACATCCTTATATTCCTGCAAAAGAGAAACAATAGAGTTAGGCAAAGTAGGATCAATCTCATTAGTGTTTAAAATCGCTTTTTTGTACAAAAGTATAATTATTGGCTAATTTAAAAATTTTGCTCTTTTATTTCACTCTCTTTTGCAAAAAAATTTATTTTTCTCTCTATTTTGCTTTTATCAACTAAATCTGTACTCTTTTTTTTTTCTTTTAATTTTTTCATCATTTCTTTTTTTTTCTCTCGAATTGTCACTCGTTTTCTTTTTATCTTTCTCTTTCTTTTAATCACTCTCCTTTTGTAACCACACTTAATCCTCATACACTTATTGCGGTGTCAAAATTATAAAAGTGATTAGTCATTGATTAAGTACAAAGGAGTACTTGTTTGTAAAACCATCATGCTTCACACGCTTATCAAATTGCCATAGACGCCCTAGCAACAAGTGTCCAGCTTGCATCGGTACTATATCACACTATACTTCATCTTTATATTTGCCAATCTGAAATGCAACTATCACTTGCTTATTTATCCTCATCTCTCCACTATCATTTAACCACTGTAACTTGTACGGTCTAGGGTGCTTTAATGTGGGCAGTCCTAATTTTTTTGCCATTGTTATGCTTGCAACATTAGTACAACTACCACTATTAATAATCATACTACATACCTTGTCCTTGGTGTGGCACCTAGTATGAAAGAGGTTCTCTCATTACACTTCTTTAACTTCTTTTGCCTGCAACCTCAACACTCTCTTGGTTACTAATATCAATGCATCGTGGGCTAAATACTCCTCCTCGGTGATGTTCTCCAATGGCGGCATGTCATCAGTGTTAGAATCTTCATTGTCAGTCACAATGTCACCATTGTCTTGCATCACAACAACTTGCTTGTTTGGACATTGACTTGCTATGTGTCCAATTCCATGACATTTAAAACATTTAATGTCATGGTTTCTAGAGGTAAAAGTGTCAATTTTACCTTGAAAAATGTGGCTGGTGTTCTCGGATTTGGGCTCAAACTTGTGCTTGGGTGTTGAGGACGTTTACAGCTAGTCTTCTTTCTTTGTGAAACTTAGTTTCCAAAAAGATGCATTCGAACTTTGGTTTAAACGTGTGCTGCCCCTCCTTTTGAGTTAGCGCTCAATTTTGATGGCCATGTGAATCAAATATTCTAATTCAACATAATGTTGCAATTCAACCGCATTTATAATTTCTTGATTCAAACCACCTAAAAATCTAGCCATAGTAGCTTCTCGATCCTCCTTTATATTTGCTTGGATCATAGTTATTTTTATTTCTTTATAATAATGCTCCACGCTCCGGTTGCCTTATGTAAGACTTTGTAATTTTTAATATAAATTCCTATAATAATAGCTTGGAATGAATTATTTTCTCATCACAGTTTTCATCTTTTCCTATATTTTTATTGGATGTTTTTTATTTTTTCTCCTATTCAAAACCAATTGATTCCAACAAATAATAGTATAATCAAAAAATTCAATGGCTGCAAGTTTTATCTTTTTCATTTCGGAGTAGTTATGGTAATCAAAAACTAGCTCCATCTTCTTTTCTCACTCTAGATAAGCCTCAAGATCATTCTTGCCTTGAAATAAAGGCACTTTCATCTTAATGCTATCCAAATTATTATCCTCCCAATTTCAATCTTTTCTAACACATTTAAACCTCCTATTGCTGCCTACCAAGTGTCTATCTTCCTCTTCAAAACATCCATTGTTGTATTCTTCAAAATCCTCTACCGTACGTCGTTGTTGAACTTTTTTCCTCTGATTTCTCCGATTGGCATTTTTCACTCTATCCAACCGTTTATTAATTTGCTCTAATTCTATCTTCATTATCCGTCTCATCTCTCCCACCAAAACATCCATGTATAGCCTTGGATTCATTTCTGTTGGTGTTTCCTTATGATCGTGTTGGGACATGATTTCTACAAGAGATAAGTTATGAAAAAAAGAAAAGGGCCTCACTATTCTCTCCTTTACGTGTTTACACTCAAGAATATGAATCACTCTGTACTCGTGTTTTACTTAAAAATTTGTGGCTTTTATCCCTCTAATGCTCTCACCAGTCTTGCTTTTTTTCACTCAATTATTCTCTTTTGGTTCTTTTCAAACTAATAAACAATAATCAAAAATTTATTGCAACAATTCTTTATGACTCACTATGGCAAAATAAAGGCTGAAAATAAGGTGGTGTTATAGATTCTAAAAGTTTTAATTTCACATAAAGTATTTTAATTTTATACCCACTGATTTGAAAATTGAGAATCACAAAAAAAATCTCAGAATTTGATACACAAATATTAGGGTATTGATGATAAAGTGAAATATGAAATTTTCGTTTTTTATTTTACTTTTTTTTCTTTCTTTTTTTTTTTATATTAAGAATTGCAAAAAGAATAACAAAAAAGATAGGCAAACCTGAGGCTAAAATTACCTTTATTCTGATACCAAATGTACGAATCTTGTCAAGAATAATGAGACCCGAACTTAATAAGAAACCCAAAATCGTTCTACGATCAGATTTAAATGAAACTTCGACCCATTGTTTATAAAGAAATAAGAATCTTGGTATAATGTAGACGCCACAAACGGTGATGGAAATTCGTTTGATAAGTCACTGATGAACGCCACAAGAATAGTTTTTTGAAAAGTTCAAATAATTCTTCAAAGAACCGAAAAGAAAAGAAATTTCAATTTTTCTGATTAATAAATTTTGATATCTTCTTATTCAAAAGTGCCTATTTATAGACTAAATTATTACAAGGCAAGTTGACTAATTAAATGGCTGTACATGCCCCAATTAAAAAAAAAAAGAAAGTTGACTAATTAAATAGTCTTACAAATGACCTTAAATACTCCTAAATATGCCAATTTTATTTGCTAAAATCAACCTTAGATTTGGCCTAACTTTTCTAGAACTTGAATCACGTATATTCATCTTTGGTGGATATGTGGACCAAATTTAATGGATTTTCACGAATTTATTTGAGTCCAAATTTCTAAAATTAGCCCGTTAAGTGCACATTTGAACTTCTTTACTTGTGCTCTTGTAATTAAATCAATCGAAACTTGAATTGAATTTTTTGAAGTCGTGCCATGATTTGTATCAAAATTTCTCCATAAGTGTCATAAAGGCCACTTTGGCACAACTTCCACTATTTATAATTACTGTACATATCTTATTATTAATGATGCAACGGGTTTGAAAAGTATTCAACCTTTGGTCTTCTTAAGGACTTATGAGTGTATATAAGCCATGCTGTAAAATGAGCATGGAACCATAATCAATTTTCTGCACTATTTCTTCTCCTTATTTAACCTTTATTTCATCACTTTCTGCCTTATCTTCTTCTTTCAATTGATTCTTTAATGATTGGGGTATCCCTAAATATCATTAATTTTTGTTAGGGCAACTAGATTTGTTGAAAATGATAGTTATAATAACTAATATGGGTTTTGGTTGACTTAACACTATTTCTACAAGTCAATTTAGAAGGCCCAAATCATTCACATAATCTATAAGACTTATTACAAGCAACGAACAAAACTAGACGCAAAAAGACAAATAAACTACACGTTGGAACATTAGTCATTATGAACAGTAACAGTAAAAAATTTAAAAAAACTAGCTGTTGCAAACTCATGTATATAAACACATCATTGTAAAATAAAAAATGTAGAAAAAAAGCTTATTTATTTTTTCATCAATACTTTCTTTTATATTTGGAACTTCTTCATTCCTTCATTAATATTTTTTACATGGTATTAGAACAAGTTTCATCCTAAATTCACTTTTCTTCTTTTGTTACTTGTTGATTTTTAGTGCATCAAGACATTCCCCTTCAAAGCCTAATTAAGAAATAGAAAATGAGAGCTCATCATACAATACCAAGAAAAAAAGTTCCTTCAATAGAGTTGATAATGATGGTAATACCACCTTAAAATTTACCACATTTTCTTTGAATGGAAAAAATTATTTAATTTGGCTCAATCCTACTGAAAGTGTATTAAGTGCAAAACGAGCAATGGGCTTTATCAATAGAAGAATCACAAAACCCATTAACATATCAAGTGAAGAATATAAAAATTGGTATTATAATGACAACTTGGTGTAAACATAGATTTTGAATTCCATGGAACCATCCTTGATAGGTGCATTCTCAAAAGTAAAACTTTTAAAGCACTTTGGGAATCAATAAAAGAGACAATTTGGTCATCAAGAAAACTTAATGAGAATATATGAGTTGAAACACTTCATCAACAATATTAGCTTTGGTAGAGGTGATTTGATAGAGTATAATACCAAAATTAAGGAGGTATGGGATGAACTTTAATCCTTAAAATCAAATACCAATAATATTAAAGAAGTGGAAAAAAGTGCCAATAAGGATCTTGTGATCTCATATTTAATGGGTTTAGGTTCTAACTATGATGATCTTAGGAACCACATCCATAGAATTGAGCTTTTGTCTCATTATGATGATGTTGCAAACAAGGTGAATAAAGAGTACATGCAAAGAAAAATTTTGAATGGGATTCAAATAAGGTTGAAAGAGGTAGTTTGGTAGATAGTAAGGAAGAAGGCGTATTGGTTCAAGGAGCAAAAATCAAGGCTAAGTGCGATAAATATGGACAGATGCACAACCCCTAAGACAAATGTTAGAAGTGTGGCCATTGTAAGATGTTAAGTCATACTAAAGAAAAATATTGAGTCCTCAATCCATATCATAGGCCAATTAACTACAAGGAAAAGGCACCACCACAAGGTGCTCAAAATGCAATCGAAAAAGGCAACTCAAAATTTTTGAGAATTTGGCAAAACTTATTTAGAATCATCTCCCAAGCTCCTGTCAAGATATGATTTCCAACCCACATTTTAAATTTAACCCTTGGGTTATTGATTCAGATGTTATTAACCATATGTTTAGAAATAAAAATAAGGCATTTAGGATAAAAACCCAAGAAAACTTTAAAAATGTTAGTGATAGTGAAATACCTATTGAGGGATTAGGAGATATTAAAGTTTAATCTAAAGAAACAAAAGGATTTTATATGCTAAATTTTTTATCAAATTTGTTGTCAGTTAGTAAGATAATAAAAGACTTAAATTGTTGTATCATTTTTGAACTTAATAAAGTGATATTTTAGGACAAACTAACCAGGAAAAAAATTAGTGAGGGAAGACTACAGCATAGCCTATATTTTTTGGATAACACCAATCAAACTTTTAGAGTTAAAGAAGACTGTGGACTTCAAAAAATTTGGCATGCAAGATTAAAACATCCTCCTAAGAACATTCTATGTGAAAAGATTTCAACTATAAAGTTTAGTGATTTTAAACAATGCAGTGCTTGTAATATAAGAAAACAAACTAAATTTTTTTTGTAAATTTGAAAACTTATTATAATGAAATATTGATTTCGTACATTCTGATTTATGAACTTCCCTTTTAAAATTTCATAATGACTTTAAATATTTAGAGATATTCATTGACCACAAGTCTATATATATTTGGATATACTTGATTAAAAATAAATTGAAAATCTTATCATGTTTTAAAATGTTTGTATCCTTAATTGAAAATCAACTTGGTAAAAGGATTAAGATTGTTAGAAGCGATAATGGGGAAGAATACACAATTATTGTTTTTGAGAATTACTTAAGCACCTTAGGAATAGTCCACCAAATGACTTGTCCCTACACACTTGAACAAAAATAGTGTAGTCGAGCAAAAAAATCGGCACATCTTAGATGTAAGAATGTCATTGATGTTTCATCACAATGTCCCTAAAAGATATTGGAATGAAGCCAATCTTATTGCCATACATTTAATTAACCAAATGCCTTCTAAATTATTGAATAAAAAATCTCTTTTTGAGTTATTGTATAATAGATAACCAAACTTATTTTATCTTAAGGTATTTGGCTGCACTTGTTATGTTTATATCCCTAATCATATTAGAGATAAATTGAGTCATAAGAGCACAAAGTACATATTTTTAGGGTATTGCATTGATAAAAAAAGTTATAAATATTTAGATCCTTGTAAAAATGAGAAATTTTTTTTTTAAAAAAATATTACTATTTTAGAAAGTAATCCTTACTTTGACAAAGTGAGAAATGATGGGGAAATCAAAGAGGATCCTCTTCCCTTATCTATCATGAGTAATTTGTTGAGTTCATTAAAAAATAATAATCAAATTAATAATAAAATAATTTTGAATGAAAGTGAAAATGAGGATTCTAACTATGAAGATTCAACGCCACAAAATGATAATCTATGTAAACCATTAGAATCAAATGAAGAACAAAACATAGTTAGTGAAAGTCAACGTGAGGAAAGACTTACAGATGAGCAGCCAAATGATCAATTAGTTTCTGAAAATGAAATCCCATTTAGTTTTTTATAGGTTGATCAAAATAAGAGAGAATCTACTTCTCCAACACATGATTAAAATTTTTCACTTAAGAGATCTCAACGAATTAAGAAGCCTCAATCCGAATGGAAAAAAAAATAAGGTATTCTTCTATGGAAATGAGATAACAACATATCTTATAAAAAATTATTATACCTTAGATAATGTTAAAGAGAATTATAGAGTTTTTCTAACCAAATTGGATAGTTTAAAAGAGTCATCATACTATAATAAAGCCAAAGATATTCCTATTTAAAGGAACGCTATGGATGAAGAATTGGAAGTTTTAGTTAGGAATAAAACATGAGAAATTGTTCCTCTCATTTAAGGTAAGAAAATAGTTGGGTGCAAGTGAGTGTACAAAACAAAGTTGAAGAATGATGATGGTTCTATCAAAAAACATAAAGTTAGATTGGTGGCTAAAGGATTCACTCAAATTTATTGTTTAGATTATACTGAGACATTTGTACTAGTAGCCAAAATAAACACCATTAGAGTCCATCTTATCCTTAACCACTAATTATGAATGAAAAATGTATTAAATGTATGGTCGAAATGTTTTTCTTCAAGAGGAATTGGAGCAAGAGGTTTACATGGATATCCTACAAGGATACAACATCAAAGTACCAAGAACATGTGTGTAAATTTAGAAAAGTCATTTATGGCTTAAAACAATTACCTAGGACTTGGTACTCTAAGTTGCAAAGGGCTTTAACTTCTCAACACTTTGATATTAGTAGTGCTGTTCATTTTTTATTCATAAAACACTCTAATAATGATATTACAGTTGTGATAATCTATGTAGATGACATAATTATAACCAAGAGCAATACTTTAGGAACAAAAAGCACTAAAAGTTATTTAAAATAAACTTTTGATATTAAAGATTTTAAGCACTCACGGTATTTTCTAAGTATATAAATTACCCATTCCAATAAAAGGTTTTTTTTTTTATTCTAAAGGAAATATACACTTGATCTTTTGAAAGAGACAGGTAAGCTTGAAGGGAAGATAGCTGTAACAACAATTGAAGAACAAGCCAAAAAAAAGGAGGGCAAACTAATTCAAGACATCAAGCAATATCAAAGAATTGTGGATAAATTAATCTATTTAACCATTACTAAACCTGACACTTCTTTTGCTATGAATCAGGTGAGCCAATTCATGACTTATCCAATGACCAATCATATGAAAATAGTAGATCGAATACTCAAATATCTCAAGGGAACTTTAGGACAAAGAATACTCATGAAAAAACATGGACATCATCAAATTCTCGCCTACACAGATGCTGATTGGGCAGGAAGCATTGAAGACCATAAGTCTACAGCCAAATATTGCACTTTTATTAGTGGAAATTTGGTGACTTGGAAAAGTAAAAAGCAAACCATGGTGGCCAAATCAAGTGCTGAAGCTGAATATAGAGTAATGATTTCAATTACTAGTAAATTGATATGGTTGAAGGTATTGGTTGAAGATTTGAGTTTTAATGTGGAGCCACCCATGAAATTACATTGTGATAACAAGTTGGCGATACATATTGTAAATAATCTGGTGTTTCATGAGAGGACCAAACATATGGAGTTAGATTATCAGTTTATGAGAGAAAAGTATTTGAACAAGACAATTTCAATGCGTTATGTTAAGAGTGAAGATCAATTGACAGACGTGTTCACCAAACCTCTAAGTATTCAACAACTCTATAAGTTCGTTAGCAAGTTAAACTTAATTAATTTGTTCAAACCCAACTTGAGGGGGAGTGTTGAAAATGATAGTCATAGCAACTAATATCAGTCTTGGTTGACTCATCACCATTTCTACAAGTCAATTTAAAAAGTTCAAATGATTCACACAATTTACAAGGCCTATTACAAGCAAATAAAAAAATTAGACACAAGAAAACAAATAAACTAAACGTTTGAAAAGTAGCTATTGTAAACAGTAACAATCAAAAAATTTGAAAAACTAGTTGTTATAAACTCATGTATATAAACACATTATTGTAAATGAAAAATATAGAAAAAAACTTTTTTATTCTTTCATCAACACTTTTTTTAACATTTGAAACTTTTTCATTTTTTCATCAATATTTTTTACAGGGTTAAAAGTGGCCATACCCCTTAAAAAATTTTTAAAACATTTTTTGCCACTAAGATATTCTTGTCATGTGTAGGAGGAATGAGAGAGTCCTTTCAAGGCTCTTGGATTTTACTTTTACCCTTATTCATTTGAGTAAATTTGATCTTGGAATAATTACAGGAACCCTTAGTAAAATGTAGGTCCCTTAGTGATAAACTTAAAACCTGTCACGCTTATACTTTTTGTTTGCTTTTAAACCTTAATTGCAAGTTTGCACACATCCTCAAAGGTGTAGTAGGGTTGTAACTCTACCATATGAGTTATGTCTTATTTTAATCCCCTAAAAATTGGGCTATAGTTTGTTCTTTAACTTCTGGTAAATTACTTCTCATCATTAACTTCTCAAATTCTTGAATATACTCTTCTATATTACCATCTCCTTACTTAAGTGTATGGAGTTTTAAATATAATTCTTGTTTATGTGATATGGACAAGAACCTTCTTTTGAAAAGTTTCTTTAATTTCTCTCAAGAATACTCAATCATTTCCCTTTCCATTCCTTTGCTTTTTGACTTTTTTCCATCAATGTGAAGCATAATCTTTGAAATAAAGGGTAGCTAATCTATATTTTTCTCATCGGAATACTTTTTGTATTCAAATACCTGCTCAATAGGATGTAATCAATAAAAAAATCATTCGAATTTAAACTCTTTTGAAATTTTAAAATGTCAATTTTTAAACCCTTATCATCATTATAATCTCTCCTTTTTCATCTTACAAGCTTGAAGTGACTAGACTTACTAGAAGACTTTGCCTCCTTTTCATACTCTTGGGGTAATTAAGGTAATCTTAAAAGTCGTGGGTTAATGAGTGGTTCATGGAATAGAGTAAGTGTTTGAGCATGGCAATTTTGTCAATTTTAGGCAGCTTGCTCTTGAAAGAGATGGACTACTTGGTTTGAATTAGCCCTAAGGTCATTTATTTCCTCTTGAAGTCTTCGATTGACCTATTTCCCGTGGTAGAGTTGGGGAAGAGGAAGAGCTTCTATTGGCCATTTAAGAATTAGAGGAAAATTAAGTGTTTCAGTAAAGCGTTTGAGGTATTGATTAGTAAAAGAATGATCTATGGAATAACATGCATTAAATAAGAAATTTGAACCACTCAAACATTTAGACAAACATATAGTATGCCATAATGACATATATCATATATATGCAAAATTTTCACCAAAAGATGAGTTTATTTCATACATAAATGCTTGAGTGATGAAGAAATATCTTCAATGATGTGAAGATTCTACAATTTGCACCAATCAAATTAAGATAGAGTGGCCAAATATGGGAGAGAAAGTTAGAGTCTATCACAACTTAACTTTTCAAATTTGGTGAGGAAAGTCTATATTTATATTTAAACATATACATGTGTTTTCAAAATTACCCTTGTTTTTTAATAAAGGATAAATATCTAGCATAGATAAAATACCAATTATCCAATAATTACCATTTTGTGCATTTTAGTCCTTTCACCTAAATACAAGAAATTCACTTAATAATTGAGTAAATATAATTAAGTATAAATTCAAGAGTTTAAGTGTAATTATTTAATAATTAAATATTTACATTTAGGTCCATTGATAATTCATATTATCAATTTGACCATGTAATTTATATTGAATTACATTTAATACAAAATTATGAAAATTTTTTAAATTCAATAAGGAATTATAAATATATATTGTTGTATAGTCATACTCATAAAAATAGTTTTTTAACTATTTAATCCATACTAGTATCTTAATAATGTGATTTTTATGTTACCTATAATAATATTATCTTATGATATTAACTGGAGATATTTTTATGCCTATTATATGATATCTATTAGTATATGACCTAAATTCAATAGTATTTTAGATATTTAGTACATTTATATCATAATATTTTAATTTTTAAATATATATATCATTTTATTATTTCATTGTTACATATCTGTGCATTTAATAAATATAATAATATCCTTATAATAGTAAGTTTAATTAATTGAATATTATTCTTAATTATTTCTAGTCAAACATTGTCATAAATAGGGTAATAATAATACATTCAAGTTAATATATGTAGTGATTGATAATAATATATGTGTGTCATGATATGAGATATCAATCAATAAGTAGGTACAAGTTAGTGAATTAATGTATTAGACCGATCTGTCATAAGAATACTACATAAATCATTATATAAGTGTCATATATGATTTTTATAGTGATAATGGTGTATGTGATCTTTGAACTTGAGACCACCATAGTTTCCAGCATAAAGAATAATATATTTTGATATTTTTAAACATCATCTATAAAGAAATTAATCAAATATGTCATAACTCGTATAAATAAATGTACGTGATCAAGATAGGATTTGTCCCTCTTATATAATGGGACTGATATCTTAAACCTTTTGACTGAATGAGACATTGAAAGATCCATGGTTATACTCAAATAAGTTAATATATGATATTAACTTTATTTGATAAAATAAGTCTACTCATAATATAAAAAAAAATAAAATTAAACCATACGAGAATAACACATTTCATGTGTAGTATTCAATTAAGATATGTAAGATAAAAGGATTGAATTACATGGTAATATTGATCACAAATAAAATGATGTTAAATCACCAACATTCTCGTTGTTTGGATAGTCATGATATGTTACTAGACATCACTTATTGCTTGTAGTACTAAAATTAGATTTTAGTGTTACTGTCAACGTAACAAGAACCTATTGAGTCGCACATTGAGATCGAGAATAATATATATAATTCTAAATGAGTTTATAATTCGTTGAGTTATTTTTATTTTAATTTTGACTAAATTTATTATATAAAAATTGAACTAAATTTATTAGTATTTATTTTACTAAATAAATTAAATTTTATAAGAAAGTTTAACTAAATAGTTGAAGTTAAAATTAAAAATCTAAAATAGTACTATAAATATATAATATTTATTTTTTAAGGATGTGCTTAGGATTTATTTTTGTCTCCTTACTATTGCGAAGAGAAGAACGCATAAAATATCACTACTTAAATTATAGAAACTAATACTCTAATTAAATTTTCAATTGTATAAATACCATAGAGATGCAGAAATAACTAATCTATATTCGTAGTTTGATAAAAATCATCTAATTAGAAGTATGTACATATTTATGGTATTAAATTATATACATATAATAATACTAGGATTTGTCACACGAATCTTAGAAAGTAAACTATTTATTTTTTGTATTTCTGTAGTGTGCAAGTACTGGTTTATTTACAATATTGTTGTCCATTTGATATCACTTTCGTAAGGAATAATTTTAATAATTTTATTTAATAATTAAATAAATTATCAAGATAATTTATAAATATACTTTATTTGCATGCATGACTAAATAAAAAAAAACAGCTTATATTTGTAAATATAGAACTCCTTCTTTTATTAATAATTAAATGTATATACAAGATAAAATATCTCCGAAACCAATAGCACAAATGACTTCTATGGCATATCCTAACAAACTCCTACTTGCAATAAAGTCATTCGCTGTTTTATTCATACCCATCTTTTCAAGATGATAGTTCAGCTATTTTTGTATTATTGCTTTAGTCAATAGGTCAGCAACATTGTCTATTAAAGTTACTTTTTGGATCAATATTTTTTTAGCTGCAATAAACTCTATCAAAATATGATATTTACGCTGAATATGTTTAGACTTTTAGTGTGCTCTCGGTTCCTTTACTTGTGTAATAGCTGAAGCATTGTCACAATATATGATTATTGAATAAGCAATGTTAGGAATTATACCAAGTTCAAACATAAACTTTTGCATCCAAATAACCTCTTTTGCTACTTTAGAAGCAGAAATATATTTAGCTCTGCAGTGGAGTCCGCTATCGTAGTTTGTTGGGAACTCTTTCAACTAATAACTCCTCTATTACATATAAAAATAAATACTGAGATAGATTTTCTATCATTAACATCAAATTAAAAATCTAAATCTGAGTATTCATAATGTTTAAACTCTTGACATCCATAATTTAAAATTAAATCTTTAGTTCTTCTCAAGTACTTAAGGATCGATTTTACCACTTACCAATATTTCTCCCCTAAATTAGTCTAATATATGTTCATAACACTTATAACATATACTACATAAGATCTCATATATAGTATTGCATATATGAGACTACTTATATCCAAAGCATAAGGTATGCATTTACTATGGATGAAGACTATGAATAAAGGGCAGGAGTCCTCTTTTAGAGTTTTTGATGTTGAATTTTTTTAATATTCTTTCTATGTAATATTTTTGGAATAATTCGATAATCTTTTTTGCTTTATCTATATAGACACGAACTCCAAATATATAAGTCATCTCTTCCAAATCTTTCGTAGAGAAGGTTCTGAATAACCGGATTTTCACTTTAGTCATTATGCTAACATCATTGCCTATTAATAAGATGTCATCCATATACAATATAAGGAATATAATGGCATGATTTTTAATCTATTTATAAACACAAATTTCATCAGAATTTTTCACAAATCTATACGATTTGATCAAATTGAATATTCTAACTTTTGGAAGTTTGCTTTAATTCATAAATAGATTGATGTAACTTGTATAACTTATTTCTATCTACAGTAGATATGAAACTTATGAGTTATTCCATATAAATATTTTTCTTAATATACTCGTTGATGAATGTAGTTTTTACATTTATATGCCAAATTTTGTAATCATAGTATACAATAATGGTTAGCATAATCCGAATAAACTTAATCATAACCACTGATGAAAAGGTTTTTTCATAATCCAACAATTATTTTTGAGTATAACCTTTTGCAACCAGTTAAGCTTTATAGGTTTTTGCTTAGCTATCCTTACTAATCTTTCTCTTGAAGATCTATTTACAACCAATATGAACTATTTCTTCTGGTAGATTAATAAGTGTTCAGACTTGATTGGCATACATGGATTGAATTTCAGAATCCATCGCCTTTAGTCATTTACTTGAATTTCTATCCTAGATATCTTCCTTGTAACTTTTAAAATCATCACCATCATTAATTTCTCCGACTAAGTATGAGTCATATTTATGCTAATGAAGAAACTTGTATCATTTCAGATGTTTTGATACTCTAAAAGATCTCTTAACTAGAATTAGTACTGAGGTTTGCTAATTGGACATTTAGCTGTAGTAGTGTTGATTTGAGCGTCTAAAAACTCTTCCTCAAGTTCAATATTTCTACCTACACCTCTTTCTTCTAAGAACTCATTCTCTAAGATGGGTGCATTCTTACAAATCGGAACTCTTTAATCAGAAAAAAAAATAAAAATAATTTCAATGAGACTTTATTCAGGAAATGCATAGTAGTCTATGGGGCATATTCTTACAAATACGTTGGCAAATCTGTGAAATTTATCATTGATTGTACCATATCTAATAAGGTAAAGTTTTTCCTTTCAGTTACACCATTAAGTTGTAGTATATAGGGAGGAGTCAAGTGGAAAATAATTCCATTATCCATCAAGAATTCTCAAAATTATGTAGTCAAGTATTCTTCTCCACGATTTGATCTTAAAGATTTAATACTCTTTCTAATTTATTTTTCTACTTCATTCTTGAATTCTTTAAATTTTTCAAAGGATTCACATTTGTATTTCACTTAATATATATACTCATACTATAACATATAATCAGTAACGGTAATGAAGTACCTAAATTATCCTTAAGCTTGTTTATTGAATAGTTCATACACATCTATATGTTTCATCATTTAAAAGTAAAGGCAACAGCTGTTAATTTAACTATTTAGAACTAATTATCTGAAATAATATTTATTTAATAAGTAATTATATAATAGCTAATACCTCTTTTAATCTTCTTAAGACTCTTTAGGTATCGAGGACAATTCATTTTTCATTGTCTTACATTCTCATAATGGTAATAATTTATTTTATCATTGGCTTTTTCTATCTTATACTAAATTTTCTTAAATTTTCTTTTCTTTGGACCAATTTTTGGCCTTTTTTGTTGTGGTTTTTTTGACTTTTTGCTATTCTTACTGACATAAGCCAAGTGGAGATCTCATGCCCCTTCCTTTTATTATTCTGTTTGTAGAACTATTAAAGTTCATTAAGTAGCTTTGAAAGAGTTCGCTTAACTTTGTTCAAATTATAATTAGTTATACACAATTTTATAACTAAGTGAGAAAGATTGGAGAATTAAATTCACCTTGACGTGGTTAGGTATGATCACACCATATGCATCTAACTGTTCCAAGTAATTAATCATCTTGATGACATGATCATTTAACAACATTCCTTCCTTGAGCTTCATGTTGAAGAGGGAACCACACAACTCATACTTATTACTATATAACTCTTATAAGGCGTGAAGAATATCAAAGGCACTACAAAACTTCTTGTGTCTAGTCTAAAGTTTTCTATTCATCAACGCCAACATGTAGCCCTGAACCCTTTTATTATCATCGTGCCATCTTTCAAATGCCTCATGATCATTACGTGAAGCCTTATCATCTATGTTAAGTAGTAGAGCACCCTGCAAGACATAGTTAAGTTTCTCAAAATGGAGAATGATTCTTAGATTTTTGAGCTAATCTTTTAATTTTTGCCCAGTTAAAATATTATTGTTCTAAATTCTTAGAAGAGCATTTTTTTGATATTTTGTATGTTTTATATCACATATTTGAGAAACTGCGAGAAAAAGGAAACATAGGTTAGTGTCTTGTATACATTTAAATAATTTGAACAATAATAATTAAACATTTTGAAAGTTATTAAACAATGCTAATTATATTAGTTCTTACTATTTAATTTAATTCCTACGTTCCCTAAGTTATGACTCAAAAGTTTTGTTGAAAATTTAATAAATATAATATTTTAGTAGAGAATTAAATTTTTATTAAAATTAATCAATCTCATATTTTAGAAATCTTGGTCAATTAATTTCAATAAGTAGGAAATACTTTCCTATTATATCTTTTATAAAGTATGATTCATTTTTCTTGCTTTAGTTTTAGATACCTCACAAATAGAAACTTTAGTATCCTAAACCAATTAAGTTCAAACTATTATGTTTTTTTGAGAAGTACCTTTCATCTAAACCTCACATAATAGAAATTTTGGTTTGAACAATAATATACACCCAAGAATCAAATAACTAAATTTTATAATATCAATACTATATCCCTCATATTATAAAAATCTTGAGATACAATATCAAGTCAAAGAAGCCATTATTATCCCACCATAGGAGGCATGGATTTCGTAATTTTATTAGAGAATAAATTTTATACGTTAATTTTATATGTATCAAATGCACATATTAAATATATAAAAATTATTATTTATTTATCTCTTGAATAAATATTCACTAACCATTCTCTAATTATTAATACATGTGTAACACTTTATATGTTATTTTTAATTTTTATTAATTTGTTTCTTTTTCTAAAATTTCTTGTCTTGTCTCATAACAAATTTTTGATAATTGTTGTACTGGTTTTGTGGTTTTATAGTAACTAGTCAAACCAATAATCATGTTTGGCTTGTTTGTGTTAATAAACTAACCTAATGTGTTTTGTATTTAAATGACTATACATTTCTGTAAATATCTATACATACATGCCCATATCACATATATATCAATGCATGTTAAAACTATGTGTAACTTGTGTATGTATACACACACACACACACATGCATCTAATATATATATATATATATATATTTCAAGTTAAATGTACAATGTACATACATATCAAATATGCATTAACTTATGCATAAAATTAAATTTAAATGCATGAACAAAACATCATGCATGCATGCATTCAAACTTTAGATACGTAATCTCTTGCATTTAGTTGTTCCATCAACAAGCAAAATAAATCATCATATAATTTCATGCATACACATACATGTAATCTCACTACATATATATGTATACATTATACATTATGTATCAACATTTGATACATACATGTGTTTAACAAACTTAAACACATAAACTCACCATAAATTAATTTTCATTAACCAACATATAGTGGCTCATAAATGAAAATATAGAATCAAATACTTTCAATTTCCAAAACATATACATAAATATATCTTTTATACATATATATATATATATGTCTAACATTCATGATAAAAAAAATTTCACAAATGCATAAGTTCAGCCAACCACCATGAATATCGTGTGCATGCAAAATCAACATCATACATGATTAGACTGTAATGAAAACATGTTTCCATCAATAAGGTAACCATAGCCAAATTTTCAACAATTGAAACATAATTACAATTTTGATGAAAACCGATTTTTCATCAAACTCATCATTTGGCCGAACTTATGGCATCATATACTAATATTTTTGTTTCCAATTAACCAATAACACATCAAAATGAACACATATTGGTGAATGCATTTACATCTCATGCAAACAATTTACCATGCATCATAAACTTATCCTTTATATTCTAATCGCATTAAAACATATTTATGCATTTAAATAATATCACCATGAGTTCATAACATCATGATAATGCATCAAAACACATAAGACTTGCATGAAAACTAATTTTTTATACAAATCTCTTACATAGCCAAATACCCCTTCTTTACATTCCTTTTGAATTTCAACCAAAAATAACACATACATGGGCTTATTTTATCACCAGGATACATCTAAATGTATAAAAATTAATTGAAAACAATTTTCAATTAACAAAACCTAAAGTGGCTGAATGCATCCATGCATGCTCATTTTTCAATTTTTAAGCAAATCAACCATATGTATCATTCAATCAAAGCTCTGATACGATTTGAAGAAATGATTTATAGAATAATATACATAAAACAACAAACTTAAACCGTTTAAGTATTTTGACAAATATATGGTGTACCATAATAACATATATCATATATTTATGCAAAATTTCCACCAAAGGATGAGTTTATTTCATATATAAATGCTTGAGTCATGACGAACTATTTTCAATAATATAAAGATTCTATAATTTACACCAACCAAAGTAAAAGAGAGTGGCTAAATATGGAACAGAAAGTTAGGGTTTATGGCAATTTTTCCTTTTAAAATTAGTAAAGTAAGCCCATATTTATACTTAAATATATCCATATCTTTTTAAAATTACTGTTACTTTTTAATAAATGACAAATATCTAGTATGGACAAAATGATAATAATTTAATAATTATCATTTTGTGTATTTTAATTCTGGTATTTAAATGCAAGTAATTCACTTAACTATTAAGTAAATATAATTAAGTATAAATTCAATGATTTAAGTGTCATTATTTAATAATTATAGATTTGTATTTAAGTTCTTTGACAATTCATATTATCAATTTGACTTTATAATTACATTAAATTATATTATAATATAAGGTTCTGAAAATTTTTCAAATATTTTAAAGAATTATAAATATATATAATATTTATATATATTTATTTTGACTTATATATTATCTTAAAGGTAATTTCTTCTTGCCGATAATATTTTCTTTCCTAGATATTTTCTTAATACCTTTGGGAGATTTAAAGTTCAATAAGATCAATCAAAACAAACTCCAACCAAGTTCAATTTGTTTTTTTGATTTCAGTAGAAAGGTTTAAAATAGTCCATAAAAATTTCCAACAACAACTAAAATGCAATCTCCAAAAGTTAACACAGTTAAATCTACAACTACTACAATCTCAAAGTCCACAACATTATGGTGTAAAAATCATGTTTTAAATCTATTTATAGCATTTTTGGCCAATAAAAAGACATTGTAGAATATTTTTGCACACTATGTGTTTGTCAAAATGCTTGAATGTTTCAAATTTTTTATTTAATGCATGTTATTCCATAAATTATTCGTTTGTTCTGTACACTTTAACACTACTTTTGCAAGAAAGAAAGAGGGCCAAGAGAGAGAAGGCTTCCTTTTCAAAAATGAAAGGTCTCTCTAAAATGTTTTTATTTTGGTATAAATAGGCTTGACCAAAAAGTAATTATCACATTTGCTTGTATACCCTTTTAAAACAATTTAATTTAGGCTTTCACCAAACAATTGAAAAGAGACCATTTTAATAATCTTAATTGGCTATATGCCACGTAAGTTACACTAGCTTTATAACAAAGGCACATATAAAAACTTTTTTATACCGTTGACATTTAAATCTTATTATTTTTTATTCTATATACTAACACTTTAATTTTTTTAAAATGCTAATATTAAATCCAATTAATTATTATTTTTGACATTTTGTTAACCCTTAGTAAAATGTCCTAAATTAATTCATATAATGATTTATATGTAATGAATCATACAATCATGGGAAGGTGTTAACCCTTTAAGGATAATATTTTCTCTCTCTTCTATCTTCTCTAACTCTATAAAATTATTATTGTAACTATATAGGTTCACTATGGATTAGTAGTAAGCTGATTTAGGATTTTTTTTAAAAACTTATTTATAGACTCAACGATTATGGTAATTATTTAGTAATGTACTAGAGTTTTTAAACAATAATGAAGAAATACTTCAGCGAACCTATTTTGGATTGTATGGACCATGTAGATTAAGTCCTTCAATTATTCAATCCTAATGGAACATATATTCATGAAATGTAAAATCCTTATACTCGATATATTTTCGAGCTATTGATTGATATGTCTTGAACTTGTTATCACAAACTTTCTTTCGTATAATATTAAATATGCTTTCTAGAGAATTTTGTTTTGGACATATATTGACGTTTGTCCAAGAACTTAGATTTAGATGAATTCTACAAATACTCTTAGATTAATAATTTGAGTCAAAGAATCCTATCTTGACTAACATTTGTCTTAATATACAATCATCGTAGATCAAACAGGCTTTATCATACAAGATTTAACTAGTTTTGCACTTGTACATCATACAAATCATATGTACTTGTGTTAAATCCAACCATAGTATCTTAGGTCTAAAGACTACATCATACATTAGTAAAACCAAATAATAAGTCATTGACAACATGCAATACCATATGATTGGACTAGTAAATGTCTTTATTTATCTTTTATGAAGATTTAGGGTTGTGAGGCATATGTAAGATGTTAAATCTCTGAAAAGTTAGGATCAAAATTTGACAAATATTTTTTTGTAGGGTATTCTAAAGAAATTAAATGATACTATTTTTATAATTTCATCAAACGTAAAAGTGTTTATTACTCAGACTGGTATTTTTCTAGAGAGAGAAATCATCTCAAGAAAGACCATTGGAAAGAAAATAAAATTTGAAGAAATTTAAAATTCACAAAAATGGAACTTGAGCAGAGTTCACAAGTGGTTGGGAAATAAGAATCGGCTTCCAAAACAACGTAAGTCTATTAAAACACATCATAAACTAGAGAGATATAGATTTCTCATTACTCAACATGGTGATGTGTTGCTCATAGATTATGATGAACTTACGACTTATCAAGAAGCAATAGCAGGCCTAATTCTAAGATATGACTTAAAATTATGAAATCTAAAATGAAATCTATGTATATTAACTAAGTATAGACTTTGGTTGATTACTTGAAGAAGTAAAACGTATTGAGTGCAAGTGAGTCTTTAAGAAAAAGACTGATATAGATGGTAATATACATACTTTTAAAGGGTATTTGATTGTAAAAGATTTCAAACAAATTCATGGTATTTACTACGATAAGACTTTTTTTCAATTACCATGCTTAAATCCATTTCAATTTTATTTGCAATAACTACATTCTATGACTATAAAATCTGGCAAATAAATGTCAAAACTGTATTTTTTTAATTAAAATCTTTTAAAAGATGTGTATATGACATAACTTAAAGGTTTTATCATTCCAAAGAATGTTGGGAAGGTCTGCAAGTTACAGAAATCTATTTATGGATTAAAACAAGCTTCTCAGAATTAAAATCTTCGTTTTCATAATACAATCAAAAAGTTTGGTTTTATTAAAAATGAAAATGAATCTTGTGTTTATAAGAAAGTTAGTAGGAGCAGTGTTATCTTTTTAGTATTGTATATAGATGATAAACTACTTATTGAGAATGTATTACAACTTTATAATCTATAAAAATATGGTTAGGAAAATACTTTTCAATGAAGGACTTAGGTGAAGCTACCTATATGTCAGGTATTAAGATCTATAAAGATAAATCAAAAAGACTACTTGATTTAAGTCGAAGTACTTACATAGATAAAGTGTTAAAAGAGATTTAACATATAAGAATCTAAGAAAGGATACTTACCTATGTCACATAGAATAAATCTTTCTAAAAACCATGTCCTATAACATAAGAATAGAGAGATTTCATGAGTAAAATTTCTTATACATCTACTATGAGATTTATCATGTATACCATGTTACTCGTCCTGATGTTTCATATGTTTTAAGCATGGTAAATATCAAGTAAATCCAGGTGAGTGTCACTGAATAACTGCTAAGAATATCCTTAAATATTTTAAAAGAACTAATGATACATTTTTGTTAAATGGGGGTGAGAAAAATCTCATTGTAAAGGGTTACATTGATGCTAATTTTCAAACTGATAAGAATGACTTCTGATTGCAATCAAGTTTTGTGTTTTGTCTTAATAATAGTGTTATGAGCTAGAAAAGTTTAAAGTAAGAGACAGTGGCCGATTCTATGATAGAAACTGAGTATAATGCTACTTTCGATGCAATTAAAGAGGCTATTTAGATCAAAAAGTTTATTACTGAATTAAGAGTTATCCCAAACCTTTTTAACCAATAGAACTCTATTATAATAACAATGGGGTTATTGCATAAGTAAAGGACCTTAGATCTTACCAACGATTCAAACATATACTTTGGCACTTTCATCTCACTTGAAAAATTATCGAAAGAGGAGATGTGAAAATGTGTAAAGTACCAACAGACACTAATATTACTGATCCATTAACAAAACCTCTAACACAGCAAAGACATGATAGTTACACTAAATCTTAAGTATTAGATATATGAAAAATTGAATTTAGTGCAAGTGGAAGATTGTTGATAGATGCCTTAAATCTAATAGTATTTTGAATATTTGGCACATTTGTATCATGATATTTTAATTTATATATATATATATATATCATTTAATTATTCATTATTATATATCTATATATTTAATAAATATAATAATACCTTTATAATAACAAGTTTAATAAATTGGACACTATTCTTAAATATTTCTAGTCAAGTATTAATGTGAATAGAGCAATAACAATACATTGAAACTAGTATATATAATAATTGATAATAATATATATATGTTATGATATGAGATATTAAGTCAACACATAGGTATAAATTAGTAAACTAATGTATTGAACTAACTCATTATGAGAACACTACATGGATCATTATATGAGTGTCACAAGTGATTCTCATAGTGACAATGGTGTATGTGATCTTTGAATTTAAGATCACCTTAATTTTTAACATAAAAAATAATATATTTTGATATTTTCAAACATCATTTATAATAAGATAAACTATAAAGAAAATAATCAAATATATCATAACTCGTGTAAAGAGATATGTATGATCAACATAAGATTTATCTCTATTATATAATGGAAATGATATCTTTAGGCCATTTGATTGAGTAAAATTTTAAAAAATGCATGGTCATACTTAAATAAGTCAATATATGATATTGACTTAATTTGATAGAATAAGTCTACTTAGGATATCAAAAAAATATAAAATTAAATAATATAAAGATGACACATTTTATATTTCGTGTTTAATTTAAATTATTTAGGTCAAAGAAATTAAATCATACAGTAACATTAATTATAAATAAGGTGATGTCAAACTACTAACATTCTCGTCACTTGGGTAGTCATAATGTATTATTGAATACTCTTTATTACTTGTAACACTAAAATTAAATTTTAATGTTACTACCAATGTAACAAGAATCTATTGGGTCGCATGTTAAGATTAGAAAATATATATATGTATAATTTTAAAGGAATTTAGGATTCATTGAATTATTTGAATATTAATTTTGACTAAACTCATTACGTAAATATTAGATTAAATCTATTAGTGTTTATCTTACTAAAAAATTTAAACTTTATAAAAAAGTCTATTTAAATAATTTAAGTCAAAATTAAAAATTTAAAATAATACTATAAGTATATGATATTTGCTTTTTTAAGTGTATGCTTAGGGTTTGTTTTTGCTTTCTTGCTCTTTTGAAGAGAAGAACGCACAAAATATTATGTACTCAAATTATAAGAGCTAATAAAGATGTAGAGATAACTGATCTGTATTCATTGTTTGACAAAAATTATCTAAATAGAAGTATTTACGTATTCATGATATTAAATTATATATATATGATAATATTAGAATTTATCGTATAGATTTTGAATAGCAAATGATTTATTTTGTGTATTTTTGCTACACATATGTATTAGTTTGCTTACAAAAATACATACTTAAATTAGTTTGAGCCCTAATTGGTACCTCATTTTTAATCTATGTTGCCAAATTTCTTCAGAACTAGTTGAACTTGGCTAACTCATTTAGAATATGAAATTGGATAGATAATGCCTGCATCTAACAAGTTTAAGATATTTTTTCTTGTCACTTCTTTCATTGTCAGAATAAATCTTCTTTTGAGGCTCTCTTAATGGTTTTGATTCATCCTTAATATGATCTTATACATACAAGTTATTGGTCTAATTCTTTTTGTGTGATTACTAGTTTACCTAAATGCCTCTTCATGATCTCTCAATGATACAAATCATGGCACAACTTCAAAGAATTCAATTCAAGTTCCAATTGGCCCATTTACGAGAGCTCAAGTCAAGAAGTTTAAAGAAGCACTTAACAGGTTAATTCAAGAAGTTTGGACCCAAGTAAATTCGTGGAGACCCATTGAATCCGGTCCACATATTCAACAAAGATGGATATGCATGATTCAAACTCTAAAAAAGTTTGACCAAATCTAAACTCGATTTTTTAGCAAGTAAAATAGAAATATTTAGGAGTATTTGAGTTCATTTATAAATCTATCTAACTAGTCAGCTTTCCTTGAAGTGTTTGAGTTCATTTATAAGTCTATTTAATTAATTAGCTTTCCTTTCTGTCTTAGGTAAGTACAAGCTACGATTTTTGCCTATAAAAAGGCACATTTTGAATAAGAAGCAATCAGAATTCATTAGTATAAATTTGAGAGTTATTTTCTCTTTGGTTCTTTGAAGAACTATTTGAACTTATCAAGAATTATTCTTGTGGCGTTCATCAGTGACTTATTGAACGGACTTCCATAACCGTTTGTGGCGTCTACATTATACCGAGGTTCTTGTTTCTTTATAAACAACGGGTTGAGGTTTCATCCAAATCTGATCGTAGAACGATCTCGGGTTCTTTCTTGAGTTCGAGTCTCGTTATTCTTAGTGAAGTTCGTATCATTTGGTATTAGAGTAAATGTTATTCTAACGTCAGGTTTGCCTATCCTTTTTGTTATTCTTTTCGCAATTCTTGATATAAAAAAAAAAGAAAGAAAAAGAAAAAAAAGAGAAAAAAAAAAGAAGAAAGAAAAAAAAAACAGAGAGAAAAAAAAAGTGAAAAAAAAACGAAAAAAAAACAAAAATTTTATATATTCTTATGATTCTCAATTTTCAAATCAGTGGGTATAAAATTGAAATATTTTGTGCGAAACTAAAACCTTTAAAATTCGTAACACGACCTTATTTTCAGCCTTTGTTTTACCGTAATAAGTCCTGAAAAATTGTTGCAAGAAACTTTTTGTTATTGTTTGTTAGTTTCAAAAGAACCGAAAGAGAATTATTGAGTGGAAAAAGGTAAGAGTGGTGAGAGCATTAAAGGGATAAAAGCCGCAAATTTTTTTAGTGAAACACGAGTGCAGAGTGATTCATATTCTTGAATGTAAACACGTAAGGGAGAGAATTGTGAGGTTCTTTTTTATAACTTATCTCCTGCAGAAAGCATATCACAACACGACCATGAGGAAGCACAAACAGGGATGAATTCAAAGCTATACATGGAAGCTGGAACTAGAGCAAATAAGTGAAAGGTTTGATAGATTAGAAAATGTCAATCAGAGGAATCGGAGAGAAAGCGCTCAACAACAACGTACAGTAGAAGATTTTGAGGAATATAACGACCGCAGTTTTGAGGAAAAAGATAGACACTCAGTAGGCAGTCATAGGAGGGTTGAACGTGTTAGAAAATATTGGAATCGGAAGGATAATAATTTGGGCAGCATTAAGATGAAGGTGCTTTCATTTCAAGGTAAGAATGATCCCGAGGCTTATCTTGAATGGAAAAAAAAGATGGAGCTAGTTTTTGATTGCCACAACTACTCCGAGATGAAGAATGTAAAACTTGCAGCCATTGAATTTTCTGATTATGCTATTGTTTGGTGGGATCAATTGGCTTTAAGTAGAAGAAGAAATAGAGAACGTCCAATAGAAACATGGGAGGAGATGAAAACTATGATGAGAAAACGGTTTGTTCCAAGTTATTATTACAGAGAGTTGTATCAAAAATTGCAAAACCTTACGCAAGGCAACTGGAGCGTGGAGGATTACTATAAAGAAATGGAAATAACTATGATCCGAGCGAATATAAAAGAGGATCAAGAAGCTACTATGGCTAGGTTTTTGGGTGGTTTGAATTGAGAAATTGCAAATGCGGTGGAATTGTAACATAATGTGGAATTAGAGGATTTAGTTCATATGGCCATCGAAATTGAGCGCCAACTCAAGAGAAGAGGCAGCGTAAATCTAAATCAAAGTTCGAGTACATTCTTTTGGAAACCGAATTCCACAAAGAAAGAAGACAAGCTGCAAACATCCGCAACACCCAAGCATAAGTTTGAGCCTAAGTCCGAGAACACCAGCCACATTTTTCAAGGTAAAATTAACAATTTTACCTCTAAAAATCATGATATTAAATGTTTTAAATGTCAAGACAAGGGATGCATAGTAAGTCAATGTCCAAACACATGAGTTATGATAATGCAAGATAATGGTGACATTGTGACTGACGATAAAGATTCTGACACCAATGACATACTGCCATTGGAGAACATCACCGAGGAGGAGTATTTAGCCCCTGATGCATTGACATTAGTATTAAGTTGAAGCACACAGATCGATTTGGATCGAAGCATGTAGATCATCAGCAAACCAAGGCCTAGATTGTTAGACCAAAATCAGCCCAAGTTGTTGGACCAAAGTCAGAGCATGAAATCTCCATTCATTATGCATATGACATCCTTCCTAAAGTGCTTGATAGCATTCCTTTCTTAAAAATTCAACATTAAAATCTTTCCTTATTAGAAAAGGAAAGTGAATATTACAAACAAAGGAATAATTCAAGGCAATTATGGTATTATTTAAATGTGATTAATACTTGTTCATGATATGGCAAGTATCTGTTGTTACTTATTCTTTATACTTAATATAGCCAACTAGCTGTTGGTTGCTTTAGTATATATTGTAAACAAATTCAAGTTAATAATACAATTTTTATTCTCTTCTCTATTCTGCTTTATCTCTTTTCTCTCCATTCCAAACAACTTACAATTGCCATTGTTAAGTAGTTTATGTATTAAATTCTCATAGAAATCAATATGGTATCAGAGCAAGGTGTTTAACCTATCATTCCTTCACTATTCTTGAGCTGATCGTGTTTGAGTCACTTCCCTCTATTCAGTCATATCCATAATGGCACTAGAGGACTCTTCCTCAAACACCATTAATCCAACCTCACAACTAGTCCGAAAAATGGTGGAACATGATGGAAATACCACTATCAAACTTATACCATTCTTCTTAATAACCGAAACTTCCCTGTCTGGGTAGAAGCTGCTACTAATGCTTTGTGTAGCTGTGGAAGATATGGTTATGTCACGGGCAACATAAAAAAACCATCCTTGAATGATGAAGACTATGAAGTATGGTTCCAAGTCGACGAGATGGTACTCACTTGGATCCTTAATTCTATTGAGCCAAATATGCTGGGAGTCTTCTCTAATGTCGAAACTGTTAAGAAATTGTGGGACTCCATCAAGATCATGTTTGGACAGCAAAAGAATTTA
>CP135581.1:3402301-3422341 GCA_032401905.1 Swietenia macrophylla
AGTTAAATTTAAAATTAATTAGAACCAAAATATTTATTTTTTGAAAGTGTTGTGCTGAATTTTAAAAAAAGATAAAATAATGAATAAAATGTTTACTTTATAAGTTGGGGCACCCAAATGCGTATGGACATATAATTATGAATATTTTGTATTTGACTCTAAAAAAAATTGTGGAGTCCGACGGTTCAAAGCACCCTTAGGACACATCCTGTAATTTTGTCAACGAAGTAAAGTAATAAACAATACTTTTTAAAAAATATATATATTTCAGATTTTTAGTAGAGGAAATAAAATTATATAAAATCTATACAAATGATATAATTTATTGTCCCCAATAGGATAATTTAACTGGTTTGACTTTCTCGAGGATCCCTTACACTAGTCTCTGAAAATTATATATAAATAATTTTGTCACTATAATTCTTACTAATAGAATTTTATATTGATGTGAGGCGGGAATCAATCCCTTAAAGTCTTACTTCTAAGTCAAAAAATTAAATGAATTGAGCTATTTTCTGAAAATACTTGAATAATATTTAAAATCATGAATAAATACAAAAAAGAGTAATATCAAAATTGATCTTTTGAGTTTAAACAAAATAATAAGTTATGTTATAATTTATAAATTTTTTTATGCAGGTCTCTATAGCTAAATTTTATAAAAAAAGAAAATTATTTTAATAAAAATAAATATATATTAATTAAATAAATGATTTAATTGTCATACACGTCAATTCCTATGAATAATATAAGTTTATAATTTTTAGTTTGTAATTGATATATTTATAATTAAAAAAAAAACAAAATCTATCCTTTTAATTGAATGACAATTGTCCGAAGTGACTTCTGAGTCGATTCAATATTCAATCTAATAATTTATGAACACTTGTCAAAACCACCTCATTCTGTTCCAGTTCTCTAAATCTGAATTTAAAGAATACAAAGCCAAATATAACATTTTTTAGATCATACAAGTCCAAAGTCATATGAATCTAAATAATGTAAGAAACAGTATTATTCTAAATAAAAATAATTTGAACCCAAGTATAGCTTTATTCACTTCCAATCTAAGAAACAGAATAGTAAACCCAAGTAAAAATAATGTAATACCATCTTGCAAATTTTTATTTCAGTATTATTCTAAATTTTTATTTTACCATCTTGCAAATTGAAAATTCCTTTTTCCATCTTAAAAAAATGTATCGTTTTGCAAGATATCAAATCCTAACATCTACTTATTAAACAACTCGTCAAATGGAATAAGAAAAACTTAATATATAACATATAGAGAAACATGCGAACAATTCCTTTTCAACATCAAATTATGTTCATTTTTAATCAATAAACACCACCAAAATATCTCATTGAAATTTACCATACACAAACAGCTAGCTAAATTTGCAATTCTTTAGATTGCAGAATTTATCAAACACCCAGTTGGTTCTAGTTAAGGTTAATAATTTATTCAGCATAAGTAACAATGATTATTTTAAGAGTGACAACATTAACATTTAACACACTAACCCGAACGATGATTGAAACCAACGGGGCTACCATTGCTTTTATCTAAACCGATATACCAAGAAAAGAAAATAACTTTTACATTTATGTAACTAGAATATCTAAAAGCTCATTCATATACACGAAATTAGATAACTATAGGATTTCCTTGTCCCAAAAACGGGGCTATCATTTCATTCCATTTCCACACCGCTAATGCATTCTGCAGACTCCATACTATTGCCAACAATTCGAAAGGCCGGAACCATTTTCTGTAGCATAGATGTTCCTTTGAAGGTCACAATCTGCGAGCAGCTTTTTCTGTATGTGCTAAGCTGAAGCACGCCCATGTAATGGAATTTCAATTGTCAGCTTAGGGCACAAGCGGAAATATAAGCAAGCACATGTGGGAAACACGGAGAGATACATACCTGTTCTGGGTCTATCTTCTTGAAACCAAATTTATCCGTCCATATGGATTCTGCTTCTTCAGCAGCTGGGAGTACAATGCTTTTCACTCGCAAGAATGACAGCAGTTTCTCAATGCAGGAAAACAATAGTTGAAAGTAGCCCTGTATTATCCATGGCCATTGATTGATTGTTTGATCAATATATTTGGGCTGATATGACAAAAAGGTTATGAAAATTTTGTATCCTAAGAACCACACAACACAATTCTTTTTTGATATCCTGAGCTTAAACAAAAAAATTAAAAAAATTTCTAAGATTCTTAAGAAATTTGAAAATGCCCACAACTTCTTGGATATTAAGGTTCCAACCAGCCATTTTTCATTTTAAGGAACAAAAATAACAACAGCTTGTTTGGTGGGTTTCTTTTTCAATAAGACCATACTGAAAAAGAGATATTCTCATTTCCTAAGCTTTGTAAGAGAAGTAGAAAAGGTGAAATTCATGTTTTTCACTTCTTATAATACCAAATTTCATGAGCCCCTGCATGTCAAAGGAAGAGAAGAAAAATTGCCTACTGCACATCGGTTTTGTGGCTGTAGGAATGCAGCCAATATTTGTTACATAATTAAGAATTCAATTGATTTTACTGACATCTCTTTTCCTTTTTGGATAGCATATTAACATTTTTGACACATCAATAACAATTTTCAAGGCTACTCATGGGAAAGATTTTGTTTTCCAACATCTTTTTATATCTATTTATACAATATCCAAATACCAATATTTTTTTCACTTTTCTAAAAATAAAAATTATAATAAAGCTTAAACAAAAAATAAAGGAAACTCTCTATACTAGATGTTTAATGCAACTACTGAGAAACAATTCTTATAAATCATTCTACAAGATGCATATTCGAAGTTTTTCATATTTTTCAAACAAGTTAACAAATGTATTTTCACTGTTTTCATTTTCAGATACAGGTTTCAAATCAAGCTACCAAATGCATTTTCAATTGTAAAAACATCAAAACAAAAAAACCATTTTCAATTCTCTAAAATTAGTTTAGAAAACACACTTGAAAACCAATACCAAATGCACCCATCCCATATTATTTTGATATTTAAAATGTTAATAAGAGAACTACTTTTGACTGATGAACTGTTATCTCACCTTTCCATGGTTGATTTTACTGGTTGCCACTAAAGGGAGTTCTGCAACTTCTTGTCCAAAAACTCGTAGTACTCCAGCGGATACGACAGATGAGCTGCAAAATTGATGAAAGAAACTTCTCAACAATCTTAAAGAGGAGTTACACCTAGTTTGGTTATTGTCAGAGACAACTTACTTGACAGTCAATATAGTACAGTACATTCCCCCAAATTCTTGGCCCCTCAAATTCCTTCTGTGCGAGAGACAAGTGTGAGTTGACCAGATAAGAAATACCAGCAGAAAATGGGAAGAAAACAAGAGGTATATTATGCTTACCCATAAACCATGGATGGAATAAGGTCACGTCCACTTATTGAATCAACTATAGGATCAAAGCAGTCCTGCAATATTTTAAGAATTGAGTAATATATCATGATTGTTATATGCAAAGTTCAAATATTATCTGTAAAATCCCTTGCAGGCATATGCTAAACTACAATCACAATGAACACTGAAACTAAGTTATGTAGGCATTGTAGTCATTAACCTTGTCTCTTGGAGGATGTGAAGGTATATTTTTTCTTTCAATCAATGTCATTCATTGAAATGTTAAAGCATTCGAGATAACAAGGACCAGTGAACTCAACTTTGCTTCTACGTGAAACGATTCTCAGCCTATTAAAGTCACAGAATTGTTGGAAGTGGTCTTTCCCATGAAAACCAATAACTAAAATTCAATGATAGTCTAAGCAGCACAACTGGCACATTTTTTTTCTTTTACTTATTTTTTTTCTTGCTAAGAGGAAAATTTCCTATTGATCATTATTATGATTTGCTATTTGGTCACAAACCACATTATATTTGAAAAGTTAAAAAGTGACACTCATAATTAGGTTGGAGCCAAATTGCCTTTGGAAGAAGAAGGTTAAAGTAAGTTATTCGACTATCAATGTTACAAGTCAAACTCTATCATGAACATAGACAATTTGACCTGGCGAACAACTAGATAATATAACATGCTGGTGGTTTAGAAGTCTTAGAAGCTAGTGTACCAACATGTTTTTCAGTACAGTGCCCATGTTTCATCCTCTGTATTCAAGGCATATTATAAAAAATAAAATTAAAAAAAATCCCCTCTATTGAAGAAAAAATAACCACTTTATTTGCCAAAAATTAATACTACAATGGAATGGAAAAATAATACAAAACTGATCCACTCATAGAAGGGACACTCTGGTATAAATAGAAAATTAAACTCAACCTAGCAAGTATATTATTATATTGAAACATTAAGAATAAAGTCAAACCCTGATTGCATATGAGAAAAATAATTGAAATTAACACCATTAACAAAATTGTATGCCCGAAAGGAAAATGAAGACAAATGAATTGGCAGTGTTAAGCAGTGATGAAGAAACCAAAAAGGAAAAGAAAAATTTGAAGGTAATTTTCTTTCCAGCATCGGGTGGAACATGTTAAAACAATTTTTTCTTTGTTTTTTGGCGTACGCAGAGTAAGAATGGGAGTGCTCTCCTCTAGACAGAGACACCCTTCCTTCAGTTCATCCACATACTCCATACACCCCCCTCCCCGAGAATAAAAAAAGAAAAATCTATTCAGTTTCTTTGGGTGTAGTTCAGTTTTGGGCAGTGCAGTTTTCTTAAGTGTTGTATACACTTGTAAATTTTTCTTCCATAATAAATATCTGCAGCAGCCCATGGATGCAGCCTAAATTGGGAAAACCTAGTAAATATTGCGTCTTATTTTTGTCCACTTTTGTTTTTTTGCTCCCTTTAAATCTGGTTGATCGGGATTAATTCCCTAACCTTAAGTACATAGTTACAACACGCCTGATACTTACATGGAAGATTGCTACAGCTTGTGAAAGCAGCAGCCTAGTTTCAGGAGTGGCTGCTTTCCCACTTAGAAGCCTCCATCTCACGTCGATAACAGTCCCTAAGCCTTTTTCTGTATTCTTCTTCTTGATAGCATTCAAATGGAACTCTGGGAGCTTCTCAGCTTCATGAAGAAGTAAGTTCTGCAAAACAGAATTGATCCTACGGCAATCCATGCAGCAAAACCACTTCCCTTTGGGCAGTTCCTGTAACAGGTGGCATCAGTATTTTAAAAACTAATTGGAGTTTCATGTCCATTGCACACAATATAATCCATGTACAAAGCAAGGATAAGAATCTTTTATGCACGTACCCTCAGATCTGCCATTTTATGTTTCTTCAAACAGCCAACATGAAATTCTTTCTCACACTGACACAAAGTTAGAAATACAAAGGCACAGAATTAGTGGTGAGATGAAACAGCCAACGGCAAGATCATACCAACAAGGCAACAACATGAAATGAGAATACACAACCTGATCACAAAGTAAAATTGTACGTGGACCAAATCCTGATTTGCTAAAATCACAACCTCTGCATAAAAAGAGAAGAAACATATTTAATCTACAGTGAAATCAAAATGGACTAGTGGTGAATAAGCATATTTTACAAGGTAGCAGAAAGCAGAAAAGTGTTTATAATAGGATGGTACAAACTGCATATCAAAGGCCATCATCAGTCAAAAAGTTCCATTAATTTCAACATAGCTCAAACCGTAACCATCACCTGCATAACATACATCCGCTCAGTTCAGCTTCTAAATTCTTGACAATACGAATGCATCTCTTGGATATTTCTTTTATAGGATCAACTCCTGTAACCCTTCCAGCTGCAACAGCATTGGCATTATGTTGAACAAACTTTTCTCTCTCAAACAGATTCTGGCAATATTTGCAGTACCAATCACCTCGTGGAACACTTGACAGAGATGCACATTCTGCATAAAAACACTAAAATTGATCATTCAATTAAACTCAGCCAGGCAACTAAATAGTGTTCTGAGATAATGCCACAGATCATTTAAATACCAAATGCAAAACACAAAACCTAAGTATACGAAAGGAAAATGAGAATATTCCTCCTCTATTTTTCACTCTACTGGTTGACAACATGTATATTGATGGATAGAGCTAGAGAAGACAATTTAATTGAGGGCATTTCAGTCAGTAAAAACAAGATTGAAGTATCCCATCTTCCATTTGCAGCTGACACATTATTCTTTTCGTAAGGGGACAAGCAAAAATTTGCAAACCTTTTAGAAGTGATGAATACTTTTAGCTTTATATCTGGCCTCAAGATTAATTTTTCATAAGAGTTTTAACACGAGCAAAGTTGAGGGAGGATTTTGGAATTGGAAAAGAGTTTTTCTTTCACACGGATGAAGACTTACCTTACTTCAGTATGCTATCATCCCTTCCTACATTCCTTCTTTCCTTACTAGTTTCCATGAGAGATTGAATGTATGGAGACGAATTGTCTTTGGGAAGGCTGTGGAGAAGGAAAAGGCCACCACTTTAGTAATTGGAAATTGGTCTCAAGATGTAAGAAGACAGTGGATTGGGAACAGAGAACACTGAAAAGAAAAATAGAGCTATTTTAGCCAAGTGGCTTTGGAGATTTCTTTCAGAAAAGGAATTAAGAATGTGGTTATCAAAAGTAAACACGGCCTCCATTGCAACAGGGGGTACTCAAATGAGGTAAATACGGAATCATATAGAAGCCCATGAAAACTATTTCCAAAGATGTTGCCTTGAAGATGAGAAATGATGGGGGATTTTGATTTGTTCTTGATTTTGGTGTGGAGTCAATTTTGGTTCTTTATGTTTTTGTTCTCTTGAGAATACATGGATTTTTGATATCTTACAAGGCCATTTCCAGATGATTGTGCAGATTTCATGTCCACCTTGAAACTTTTTCTGTCATCCTTAATAAATTTTTTAAGTTCTTTAAAAATTTATTAACATTAAAATAAAAAATTAGTTCAGAATTTTATTCCTCAAAAAATTAAAGTGATCAAGAATCCCTGTATTAAATATTTTGTGTAGATTTAACAACACAGAATTGCCAAGCAGTAAGATAACTGAACCACTAATAACGCAATCAAGAGAGAGAGAGAGAGAGAGAGAGAGAGAGAATAAGAGGGAGAAGAGGTGCACAATATGTTACTTAAGGACCATTTTCTGAACAAAGATCTCTAGCACAAACATGTCCAAATATATGTCCAAGGCAATATGATATGCTAAACATAAAGAAAGTAATAAAAACTTAATGATAAACATAGATTGGCAACAACTACCAAACAGCCAGGTGGTTGAGACAATGGGTTCAAGCCTCTATAAAATTATGGTAGTTTGATGGTTTCCTTGGGCATAGATTCCCAAGCCATTCCATATTAGAGCTAATCAAAGAAAGGGCCCAGTAAGATATTTAAGGCAATAGTACAAACATGTCCAAAATTGTGTCCAAGGCAATAGGATATGGTAAACATAAAGAAAGTGATAAAAACTTAAATGATAAACATAGATTGGCAACAACTACCTAACAGCCAGGTGGTTCAGGCAATGGGTTCAAGCCTCAACAAAATTATGGTAGTTTTGACTGTGTCCTTGGGCATAGACACTCAGGCCATTCTATATTATAGAGCTAATCAAAGAAAGGATCCAATAAGATATCTAACCAATCGTGTCAATCCTAAAAATATAAAAGACCAACCTAGGCTGGCAAAAGAGAATCAAATGATCTTTCAGCCTAAGGATTAATTTATTAAACAAAAACAAAAAGACCAACTTTTAAATGACAAACCTTAATTGGCAAAAGAAAAATGAATTTCCACTTAGATTGTAAAAAGACATTCCTTGTATTGCAGTGCATATTTGGCAGGAAAAGGAGGTAGGCCTAACCCAAAAGTAAATTTTGAATCAAATGTAAAGCATGCTTAATAAATTCACTTCATAATCAAAGGAATTCAGACTGCACCTTTATGGAAGGCCCTTGGGCATCCATCACAAAGCAAAAGATTCCCACCATCTGCACAGATGATGCAGAGGTCATCATTATCCTTGGCAGACAACTTACGACCTTTGGAGAGAGATATAGCCAATTCATGGAGTGAGACACCATTAGATGTGTAAATATACGCATAACTGCCAAAAAGAACACAGGAAAAGAGTCACGAAATCAATAACTTTATCAAAATAAGGGCAATTTACAAAGCTGAAACATTTTCAACTAACACTTACGGTTTTCTGCGAGAAGCCCAACCTGCATGAGCTTCAAACTGTGAGGGGCTGACCTACATGTTAAGTTCAAAGCAAAGTCAATATCTCTAGTAGTAAGACTCAGAAACAATGAAATTCTCACGGCAAGAAAGTACCTCACTATTGCAACAACGGCAAATTATTCCTGACCCATTCTTATATCCCTCAAGCAATTTCTGTTGATAAAAGTCAATCACTTAGACAAGAATAGGAAACAAAAACACAAAGAATTTATGATCTTCAGCTCAACCTGTCCACGAGCATAATACCCTACTTCAGATCCATCGGGCAATCCATCTTCATCAAAAACCAATTTGTGCAATCTCTGATCCCTGAAAATAACAGAAATCCAGTGAGCAGAAGAGATTACTTGCCACAGACGGACAAAAATAATTTTAACCCAGGGGTACATTATAATGATACCAACTTTGTTGTTATCTTCCACAGACTTTTATTTGGGGAAGAGAGAGATCCTGAAGGATTATTGAACGGTGTTGAAATCAAAACTGTCTTCTTGGATCTGAAAAAGTGCAGACTTGTATCAAGAACTAAAATATTATTTAACTGAAAATAAAAATGAAAAACTTTAGCTGACAACCAAAAGCAGAATAAAGGTTACCAACCTTTTTGTTATTTTATGATGTCTCTGATTTTGGGGTGATCTATGCAGTGAAGCACTTATGGAAGAATTTGTGATCAAATCTGGTCTTGATAAGCTGAAATGGATGAAAATAGGAGCATATAAGAAGCAAGATAAAATCCAACGACAACAAACTTAGCCAGCTAAAAACAAACAAGAGCAAATTGTCATAAAAATTATATCTATTTATCTTCCATAAAGTCTCAATCTAAGCATGAAAGAGATTGGTTACTAGAGAGAATTGGAAACCAAATTCTTAAGCCAGAGATATGCCAAACCAACGGCACAACAAAGAGTACCAACTTTCTTGTTATCTCCCAGGGACTACTAGTATTCAAAAGATTATGCAGTGATGCACTTTTGGAGGACGACTTTGAAGCTATATCTGCTTCTAACAACCTGGAATAGCACAGAAACAAATCAACATTATGTCAGATGTGAATAATTCATATGTTTGACAACCTAAAGATCAATGAAATTCTTTACTTTCCAAAAATAGAAAAAAATGATTAGGGCTATAAAATATGCCAAACCAAAAAATAAGCCAACAACACAACAAAGAGTACCAACTTTCTTGTTTTCTTCCTTCCACGCTTATTCTTTGAAGAGATACAGATTGAAACAGTTTTGGAGGACTTTGAGACAAACTCTGGTTGAGATGACCTGAAATAAGATAGATGAAAGATTCAAAAGATGATACCCAGAGTAAAATGTGAATCCTAAGAACTAAATAAGAATATTCTCACAAAAAAAAAAAAAAAAAAAAGAGAAGTGATTAAGAAAATATCATTTCAACTTACAAATGACACTTTTAGAAAATCCTAGTAGATACATGGGCTTGAAGACACTTCAAACCTTAAGGCCAAGCAGATTTGGAACCTCAGGAGAAGAAATAACTTAGCAAGGACTTGACTATGTTACATCCAATATAATGATCCAGCCTCAACACAAAACTTGAAATCTCTTGCATAAAAGTTGAAACCCAAAATTCAAAATTCTTACACAACTTTAAATCCCGTGTATATAACAGTTAATACCTCTCATTGAAATCCTATGCCATTGTCTATTTCTCTCTTATCCTAAAAGATGTCCTTGCTGCTCCAATGCATACTGATTAAGATTTTTTAATTAAAAAAAATTATAAATTCAACCTTTGGCCTCTAATCTGTAATGCTACAGCTAAAACAATGGTTCAAGGCCTTTCACCAACAGTGCAATGCTGCAGCATTTCTGTTTCTAGTCTAACACAACTTTATAACCGACAGAATCTAGGGCACATCAAACCCATTGAAAAATATTAATAACTGCTGTGCTCACACACGTTCAGTCTATGTTCTTGCTTCTAGAAGCCAAACAAATAAAATTAAGTGATGCAGGATCTTTATTTTAGTACCAAAGAGTTGAGAAATGTGATAATTTCCTTTAAATTAAGGGTAGAAAAATCAACAGATGGTACTGGAAACAGATACAAAAACAAAACTCAAAAAAACTACAACAAACAAGATTAAATCCTTGATATCACACTAAGGGATTCTAATCATCACACCTAAGAAGAGAAGATGCATCACACATCTTTAACAAGTTCTAAAACTCCCAAATCACTCATGCTATGTTGTTGCTCTCTATGTGAGAGCAATAGCTTCTTTATTATAGTACAAAGAAGAAAAACTAGGGAAAGTTATGATGGAATGAACTCTCCAGTCAACCATTAGTGCATTGCCATGTGAACAACCTTTCTAGTCCACCATTACTACCTTGCCTATGTAAACAATTACCACATTTTCACACTTGCACCTACTTGAATCACTTGTATGAACATGTACCCATGGTTAGGCAAATTCTGTTTCATCAATTTGCCAAATGAAGATAAGTTGTTTTGCATTTCTTTTACATTTAATTTTCTGCAATGTTAATTCACTTGCATCAATTCTCCCCTAGTTAGGGACCCCGATGAGTTAAATGAGTGGTACCTCTCATAGAGGTCTTGGTCTTGCTTTTGGAACTCCTCATCATGAATCCATGTGCAATCAAATAAGGGCAGATATCTCTATTTCACAAGATATTTTTAATTCCCTCCCTTTCAAGTAGATACAATATTCGTATCTATTGTATCTTCAATCTCATCATGAACACTAGAGGAAGGTGGTAGTCAAGTAGCAACTTCTCTAAGAAAACCATCAGAGCGTCCATGGCAAATAATAAGACCTTCAATGTTGAAAATATTACTTATCTGCAAGTTGTTTGGTTTAGCACATTTGCAATAGAACCAATCTTGCTTTTAGTAGTAGACAAACCAACTCAACAATATTGCAACTTCTTGTATGTGCTATTTAGGAAACATTCAAGCCATAAACATATCATAGCTTGGTCCTTAACTTTGAATTTTGCATGTCTTCGATGTAAATCTACTTTGCTTTTGTATGTAGTGTTGCCATAAGCTATTTTTCTACGTACATCAACATCTATTTCTTGATGTGCTTAGCAAATGTTATAGCGTCAGCACTTGGATGAGCTGAAATCGGTAAAGGAATTAGATTAATCAGCTTCCTTGGTTGTAAACCCAATACTATTTCAAATGGGCTTCTTCCTATTGTGCAATTAATAGAAATATTGTACTCAAATTTGACCATAGGCAGAACTAGATCCCACGTAATCAACCTATCTCCCTCCAAGCATCGTAGTGGATATCCTAGGAATTCACAACTTCAGTTTGCCCATCCATTTATGGGTGAAATGTAGGTGAAAAGTTTAACTTAAGAGTTGAACAATTTCCATAAAAGTCCTCCAAAAATAGCTAGTGAATTTTTTCTCCCTATCACAAACAATAGTTTGGGCAGCCCATGAATCCTCACTTGAAAAATAACTTGGCCACACTACAATATATGTTGTTTTGGAACAAGGACTGAAATGTGCCATCTTTGGAAACCAATTCATAACCACATAGATAGAATCATTCCCTCTTAGAGTCTTTGGTAACCCTAAGACAAAATCCATGCTTAACTAGGTCTTGCCAAGGTTGATGTGAAACTAGAAGAGGCATGTAAAGACATATATTTTTCGTGGTTCCCTTTGCCATTAAACAAGTACGACATTGGCATATCACCTTAGCAACATCATGCTTGAGACTTGGCCAATAGAAACTTTCCTCTGCCATAGTAATTGTCTTGTCAGGATCAAAATGACCTCTCCCACATAACTCCCACACAACTTGATCTCGAATTAAAGTAAATGGTATACAAAAACAATGCCCTTTGAAAAGATATCCATCTTGTAAATAAAAATCAAACATAGTTTCTATGCTATCCACCAAGTAAATCTACATATATAGTGCTGAACTCCTTGCATGATGAATATTCATTCTTCAAATGCTCAAAACCCAAAACCTTAACAAACATCATGGTAAGGACAAATACCACCTCGCTAAGGGCATTAGCTACTTTGTTCTCAATCCCAACTTTGTGTTTGCTAACAATGCTATATGTCTAAAGATATTCAACCTTTTTCCATGACTTGGATTTAGCTTTTTTTTTTTTTTTTGGGCTATTGATGTGATTGAAAGCCTTATGGTCAGAATAGAACAAAAATTCATTGAAAATGTGATAATGTCACCAATATCCAAGAGCTTGCACAATGGTATAGAATTCTTTATCATATGTGGAGTACTTTTGTTTTGCTTCATTTAGTTTTTTGCTGAAAAATGCAATGGGGTGTTTATCTTGGCTATGTATAACAACAATGCCAACGTGCAAGAAACACCACAAGTCACTTTAAATACCTTGGTATAGTAGTTGTAAAACTGGGGCGTGCGTTAACCATACATTGCTTTTCTTCGGAGGCGTTAGAAGCTACCTTTGCCCACAAGAATAGCCCTTTCATCATACAATCAGTTATTGGAGCCATTACAATGCTGAAATTGTAAATAAATCTTCAATAAAACGTTGCTAACCCGTGAAAATTTTGAACAACATAGAAATTTGTAGGCATTGGCCAATCAAGGATAGCTTTAACTTTCTCTAGATTAGCTTCCACTCCTTTTGTTAAGACAATAAAGGCCAAAAAGACAACCTGAGAATTCATGAAGGAATATTTCTTCATGTTAGCATATAGCTTCTCTTGAATTGAAGAGCTCTCAAAACTTGCCGAAGATGATTGAGATGTTCTTCATTGCTTTTGTTATAGATTAGGATGTCATCAAAGTAAACAATTAGAAAATGGTCAATGAATGGTCGAACTACCTCAATCATTACTCACATGAAAGTGCTAGGAGCATGATGAAGACAAAAGGCATGACCACACCACTCTTAGAGTCCATCACTTGTCATGAATGTTGTTTTCCATTCATTTCCAAGTTGAATTTGAATTTGGTGATAACTGCTCTTGAGATCCACTTTAGAAAAGACAGTGGCTCCCACATCATGTCCAGCATATCATATAAGCACAGAATTGGAAATCAGTATTTGATAGTTATTTTGTTCATGGCCCTACTATCAATACAAATTTGTTAACTTCCATCTTTCTTTGGTGTTAAAAAGGCAACTAGAGTACACGGACTTAGGCTTTTCCTCATAAATCCCTTTGACAAGAGTTCATTCATTTGTCTCTTTAACTCAGCATGTCCCATAATATTTACCCAATCTGCAGGTATATTTGGCAATTGGGCTGTTGGGACTAGGTCAATTGCATCTTGGATATCTCTCATGGATGGCAAGTTGTTTGGCAAATCTTCAGGTACAACATCTGAATATTATTCAAGAATGCTACTGAATTCTTTAGGGATTTTTCTAAACTGATGAGAATTATCTGCCCTGAATTCCTTGGCCAAAATAGCAAATATTACCTCTAATTTTCTGCTTTCAGCTTCAAGTTCTTTCCCTGTCAGCAAGTTCAGTTGTTTTGTAGCCTTTATTATGGGCAATTTAGATTGCTCATTCCAATTATTTTTCTGTTCAATTGAAATTTCAGCTTGATGCTTCTGTTTTCTTGGTTGCTGTTTAAAATTCTTACATGGTTGTTTAAATTTTTCTACTTGAGGCAACAACCAGATGCCCTTGAATTTTTTTCAATTTCTTCACTTTTCATAGGCTGAAAGGTAATTTTCTAACCATTAAATTGGAAAGAACAAGTATTCTCATTCCAACTGTGAGAGATATCACAGTCATAAAGTCGAGGTTGGCCTAATAGAATATGTGTGACATTCATAGGAACCACATCACACCAATACCAGTCATAATATTTGCCGCAAGAAATAGAGACCAGACAATATTGCGTTACCAGAATGGTTGTACTTTCAACCCAAGCAACTTGATATGGATGTTGACAAGGTTTAGTTGGTAATTTGACATGTTCAACCATTGAAGATGAGACAACATTGCATCAATAACCAACTTCTTTAGTTCCTTTCCACAAGTCACAAGTGTTGGAAAAATGATAGTTCTCTTCCAATCTTCTGTTTCTCGCTTTGGGACCACAGGAATAACCATGGCTAAGGATGCATCAACATCAAATCCGGCCAAATCATCATCATGGTAAATTGGAATTACTACATTTTCTGCCTCCTCTCCGACTGAATCATCTTGCTCCTTTTTTTCAAGAAGCAAATTATTCCTAGTAGGACATTGACAGGCCATGTGTCCCTTGCCTCCACATTTGAAAAATCTATCTCTATTATTCAGCGCTTTAGGAATTTCAGTAGTGACATGTTTACCTTTGGGATCATTCACCCTTTGGCCTATTCGAGGGATTACCTTGGCAACTCTGTTTGTGGTTGATTCCTTCAGTGCATGGGCTGGTTTCATACTGAATGGTGGCTTCAAGTATTCTTTCATGTACAAGGCTACTCGGAAAGCATGTTCCACACCAAACAAAGGTTGTCTGAGTAGTTCACTCCTTATATCTGCCCTTAAACCAGCTTTGAATTGGGCCAACATGTGTCGAGGGCCTTCAACTATTTGACTCCTTGTTTTGAGCTCTTTGAACCTTTGCATAGGTTCTGCCACTGTCATGCTTCCCTCTTTGAGTTCCACCAATTGCTCACACAGCCGTTCTTAATAATAAACAGGTAGGTATTTCTCTAGTAGGTTGGCTTTTGTCTCTTGCCACTTGCTTATTGGTGGTTGTCTTAACCTTCGAATTTCTCCTTCTATGACATTCCACCATACTTTTGCTAGACCCACAAGCTTCACTCTAGCAAACTGAACCTGCCTTTCGTTAAACATGTCATACCAATCAAAATATTCTTCTATGAATGATAACCAACCCATAAAAACTATCAGATCAAGTTTCCTATCAAAATCAGGGACATCAACCATTACTTTCTTTGCAATATCTCCAGCTGAATCTCGATGGTTATAATAACCCCTATCGAGAAACTCACAATATCACGTCATTAAAGGAAGTTGAGGCCTTAAAGCCTTCAATTCTAGCATTAGAACCTGACCAGGTGGCTGTTCTGGTTGCTGGTCAGCTTGTTCTGGTTGCTGGTCAGCTTGTTCCGTTGCTCTCTCGTTTAACATTTGTCTCTATTGCCTCTGTGCTTTCATGGTTACCATTATAACTCACAGGTTGTGTGATTCTTGCTTCCATGGCTTCCATTCGATTAGTTACACTGTCAAGTTGCTCCATAATTGTAAATAACAGATCATCTTGCTCAAACTCTGTTAATCTACCCCTATAACCTCTCCCAGAATGAGTAGACATGGTATTGTCTTACTCTGATACCAGAACTGATGCAAGATCTTTATTTTAGTACCAAAAAGTCAAGAATAAGTGATAATTTCCTTAGAACTATGGGTAGAAAATCAACATATAGTATTAGAAGCAGATACAAATAGAGCACTGAATAAAACTCTATGAAACAAGAGAAAATCCTAAATTACACGTGGTTGTTTTAGGCATTACACCATAGAAGAGAAGATAGGTTTTTTGGCATAGGTGTTTTGCCAAATAATGATAGGTTTTTTATGCATTTCTTTCACCTTTAATTTTCTTCAGTGTTAATGCACTAGCATCATTAAGGTTCCATAAACAGATTTCATCCATTAAATTAAACACAGCATGAAAACTTTACTACCATTTGTGACAATCCAACGAGCAAAAGGTACTCCCAATAAAATATGCCTAATGGATTCAAACATAAAATTTGTTCGCAAAATCAATTAGTCAACTACATGAGGATGCAAGGACGGATCATTCTCATACCTTTTGCAAAGTCAAATAAATACTACTCAAGCAAACATTAAATTCAAACCCCAAAATATTTACACTAGTAAAATGTGCAACATTTGAAGCGACTCAGTGTAGAACCCATTAAGTAAGCAGAATCCCAACACAAAATGATAAAGATTGATTTAGCAGAGTAGGGTTATTGGCATTAATGATTTTACTGCATCGAATTCAATTCCATTTTCCATTTTCTTTCAAAATCTTGTCCTACCTAATGCCACCTTACAGATCCCATTCGTAGGCATAAAAAGAACTAATTGTTACAAGCAGTCATTGCCATATAACAAAAAGGAAAATAAACCTAGAAACCATAACATATCATATGACAATACCATAAAAATGTACAACTGCAAACAGTCATAGTGATCAAGCTAGCAAAGCTACACAAGAAAGTAGAAGATTACAAACCCTAGCCAACCAAACTCCAAGGACACCTCAGTGGATGAGCAATGACTAGTGCACATGAACAAATCCTGAAATCTTACAACGAGGACAGGGCCAAAAAGTAGTAGATACTAAAAGAACCCTTCCCTTAGAAAGTTTGTTCCATAGTCTTCTATTGCAAGCTATTTGGCAGTCATTTAAGCCTACCGTGTCATTTTACCATATTTTTCATCATGTGGTAATTTCTAATGGCTGACATATCTGTTCAATTACTCATATTAAGATATTTTAATATTAAAGTATAATCAAATTATAATTCTCTTCAAAAAAAAAAATCAAATGTACTTGATTATTTGTTCATTCCATAAGATAACAAAAACAATATACAAAAATAGTGAGTCTTGCAAAGTATCTTGACAACAATACACAGCACCCTCCTAATTAAACACATTTTACTAATTACATGGAAGTGAAGTCTTTTATGACTTTACATTCGACAACCAGTTAGATGAGCACAACTTTCTTGTCATCAATTGTGTAAAAAACCAATTTTTCAATAGAAGTGCCCTCAAATAATAACAGAAGAGACATCAACTATAAAGCCAGACAAAGTAACTCTTAAGATATTCATACCTGGCTCTTACACCAGTTAAATAAGCGAAGCTGCATTGTGGTTTTTTTGATTTCACGCATGAATTGCATAGAGGTCCAGGCCCTGTTTTTCCAACATAGGTTATGGGAAAGGTCCCTAGAAAATAAGTGAACAAAAAAGGCATCAAAAAGATAATTATAATATTAATCACAGATAGAACTCACTTCGCACAGATCACTGTAATGTTTTAGTGAAAAAATAAATAAATAAAGGTCAGCTCACCCTTGCATCTCACACAGGCGAATGATTTTTCTTCGGGCAAAGAACCAAGAGCACTTTGAAGTGTTGCTTCCAACATAGGCAGAGGAGCATTTCTGCATGCCCTCAACACCTCGAGTAGGCTCTTACCATTCTCAAAGCAAATATATTGCGATGCACGTCTATACTGTTTACACGCATGAATCTCAAATTTGGAAGGTGGAATGACCTGCATTAAGTAGGGAGAAGGAAACAAACTAAGCAACTCGGGGAAAAAATTTGGGCACTAAACAATGTTACCGAAATCAATCAATACTCACTCTGCATCCATTGCACAAAGAACATGAACAAAGAATTCCACCATCTTTAATTGTGCCTCGGAGACCAGATGCCTGAAACTAAGGTACCACAAAAATTAAGCCATAAGCTATACATTACGCCTACGCATCACTGTAATTTGGGGCCAAATAGAAAAAATGTCAATAATAATACAAAATAAAGATTGGGTATAAAAAAACAGAATCAACCTTAATGCCACCCATGTAAACAACTGATACCCCATCAAGCAAACCAGTTTCGAAAAGCTCAGTTACAGTCATTGGCTTCTTATTCAGAGCTATCTTTTTTGACATTTTCAATTCCAAGTTCTTTTTGGGACTCGTCAATGCACTTCCTTCAGCTATTGCTTCCACTTCTATTAGTGCCACTGTTTCCTTCCCAAGACCTTCTGCTTGAGTAACCAAAACCTCAACCTGCTCCACCTTCGGCTTCACCGTCAATTGCCTCAGACATTTTCGATCCTTTTTTATCAAATCACTTCTCACATCAACACTCTCAGTTATCACAAATGGAGTGCCCTCACTGCTTCCCCCCTTTCCACGAGAACACTCCAGTTCAATAAATGGCTCCTCTTTGCACATGGTCACGTCTACGCCGCATCTACTTTCATTAGCCTTTAGAGTTTCAACCAACGGAATCTCCTCAATCAAATTTTCAACTACTCGGGTCTCTTTTATTACAGTGTTCACCAATAGACTCTCTTCAATCATCCTCTTCACCGAAGGTCTCTCTCCAGGCATCATTTGGACTTGATGGTTCTCTTGCATTACATTTTCAAACACCTGTTTTTCTTCAATTACAGATTCAACCACCCCATTCTTCTTAGTCACATTTTCTAACACCTCATTACTTTGTTCCTCGTTGATTTTGATTTCCCGAAAGCTCTTAATTCTCCCATCATTAACATTATTCTCCAAAAAATCATCAGATTTATTGAAGCAAGACCTTTTCACACGGGTATAAACAATGAAACCATTCACCTTAGTTACTCTAAATTTCTTACAGCTAACATTTTCACAAACATCTTTTGCACAATCACTGGCCGGAGTCTCAGCCGGCAGCACATAATCCAGCTCTCGCTTCATGTTTACCAGATCAAATCGGCAAGAACCTGCAAAAATTAAACAAAGAGCTATTAAGATAACCATAAAGTCAAAATTATAAATATTAAAAACGAGATTTTGTAAAGAAATAAAATGAATGAAAACGGACCACATCTACTAGAAAAGGCACATTGTGAATTCTGAAAGAGGGTGAGAAAAAGAGGGATCCGATTTGAAGAGATTACGGTTTATTAGGGTTTAATTTGAGGAATTTGAGTTTGGGAGACGGGTTTCGTTTTGTTTGGGGTTACTCGGAGGCGAAACGAAACTGACCGAATTGAAACGAGCGTGATGCCTTGACTAGGTGGGACTAGTGGCAAAATCCGTAATTAATTGAACTAATGGATTGACCTAAATATCCTTGCCTTGCAATCTCTCGTAGCATAGAATACACTTGCTTCTAGGGATGCCAACGTGCGACGGAATCCCATATTGAATAGGAATAGGCTATTCTTGGCATATATAAGGGGGGTTCTGCACACTCTAATGGACATGTCTTTTGGAAAAGAGGTAATGGCTCAACCCGTGACAAGTGGTATCAGAGCCAAACTATTCCAATTCTAATGTCTCAGCCAAGCGCCCATGCATAACCAATGAGTCCAATTCTAATGTCTCAGCCAAACGCCCACGCATAACCAATGTGTCCATGAAGAGTCCATAAGTCTCGAGATAGAGCAGGATGGGTATGCAGGGAGCCTCACTGCGACGAAGGCGTCACAAAATTAAGTGGAAAAAAGTGTAACGGAATCCCACATTGGATAGGAATGGACTATTCTTAGCCTTTATAAGGGGGGGTTCTGCACACCTTAATGGATATGTCTTTTGGAAAGGAGGTAATGGCCCAGCCCGTGACAAACGTCACTGGTGGGGAATGGCTATTTTCGTCCCTATTGTCGTTTTGAAAATGGCATTCTTGTCACTGCACTGTTTCTGTTTTAAAAAAAAAATTTCTATCTTGTTTCATTTTCATTTCAAAGAACCTCCATCTTCCGTAGTATCAGTCTATTAATATTAAATAATAAAAAATAAAAAATATTAATAAAAATAATAAATTAATATATATATAAATAAATTATAATTTTACATAAATATTAATAAATTAATATATCAATAAATTATAATATTAATTTTTAATAAAAATGATAAAAAATTAAATTAACAAAATTTTTGTAATGTTAATAAATTTTGTATTAACTTTTATAGAAAAATATTAAATCGTTTTATTATTTTTGTAAAAAAAAATATTTTGATTGATAGATTAAAAAATAAAATTTTGTAAGTTATTTTTTT
>CP135581.1:3432028-3537822 GCA_032401905.1 Swietenia macrophylla
TTTTAAATTTTTTATTATTATATATTTTTAATTTTTTATTAATTATTTTAATTTTTATATTTTCTATTTTTAATTTTTTATATTATTTATTTTAAATTTTATGTTAAAACTATAAGATATATAAAATATATGTTAACTCACTCTTAAATAAAGAAGTTTGTGCTATAGAAAAGCTACAAGAGGAAAGACAGTAACAAATTATTTTCCTGTTTTGTTTCTTTATATTTTGTTTGCCAAGTTCCTATCACGTCTTTTTACTTTATTTTTGAATAAATATATTTAGAGTGATAAACATAAAATTTATAAATTTAAATTATATAAAATAATATAATTATTAAATAGATATCACAATATTACAAAATTGACAATCATTCCGTGCTAAATCAATTATAATTTAATGAATTTATTTTATATTTTTATATTTTAAAATTTTTTAGACATTATTTTAAAAGATATTTAATTATATTTAAAATAAAATTAATTAATATTTAAATAAATAGTATCAAAAATATTATATAAATAAAACAAATATTAAAAAATATTAAACAGGTGATTTTATTATAATATATTAAATTATTTAATATATAAAAATAAAATTTTTATTTTTTAACATAATTATTAAATAAATTAAAGTCATAATTATCTTTATTTAATAGGATAGGATTATTTAAACTCTATTTAAATATATCACAACACTATGTAAAATTCATGTATATTTTATTATATGAAAACAACACTAATTTTTTACAACCAATAATGCAAAATAAAAATTTATTAAATTAAGAAAAGAAATCATAATCCACCCAGTCAAACACTTCTAGGGTATTGAATTTTATTCCTATCGAAATAGGGTTGAAATTCCTCACCAACATGCAAGTAGAACTGATCAACATTCTTCGTTTACGGAGTCCAACGCAAGAAAATCAGCACACCTTGAAAAAAAAAACATGTAAAGAAACAAATATTAGTTAATTAATTGCTTATCATTGAGACGTGTGAACTGTTGAATTAAGAGCGAGACGCTCAAATGTGAAGATCCATGCTCCTTTTCCGCGGCCTTTGCTGCCATCAATTGAAATTGACTTACTCTTTTTCTTCTTTTTTGTCCTTCTTCTCCTTCATCCATCAAAATATTTACAGCTTTCGCAATTTCATCTTTCTTCACCAAAATTCCAACTTTCTCTTCCTCTCCCCATCTTACAGGAATCTCAACCCCTACTCTGATTCCAACCTCTAAAACTTGTACAATCAATTTTTCATTGAAGAACTGCTCAGCAAAAAGAGGCCAAGTTATCATTGGTACCCCAAAGCAAATGCCTTCTATCGTTGAATTCCAACCACAATGTGTTATAAAGCCTCCAATTGCTGGGTGAGATAAAATAAAAAGTTGTGGCGCCCAACCCTTTATCAGAAGTCCTCTTCCTTTAATTTTTTCCTCAAACTTTTCATCTAATAACCATTTCTTTAACTCGTGATCATCATTTTCAGTACTGGTTTTTACTACCCAGATGAATGGTTTTCTTGATGCTTCTAAACCCAACCCGATTTCTATTATTTGTGATGGAACCAAACGGCATAGACTTCCCAGGCAAGCATATATAACTGACCTTGGTTTCATTGACTCGAGAAATTCTAAGCATTTTTTATCATCAATTGAGGCTTTATTTCCTCTCTCAAACTTGTCAATATTCTCCTTGTTACATAAAGAAACAGGACCAATGCACCATACCTTTTTCCCAATGGCCTTCTCATACTCCTCAACGAAACCTTTCTCCAATCCATCGAAACTATTCACCACAACACCAGAAGCTGACAATTCAGCCTCTAGCATCTTTCTACGAAAATCTCCGAAATCAGGACGACTAGCAAATGCTCCTGGTAGCTGCGCCTTTGTCACCTCAATCCTTTGTTGTATCCCTGGTATCAAAAAAGGTTCAGAATCTGAAGTCACCAAATTGTGAGCATTATAAAGCATCACATTATGTGAGCTCAGTAATGCGAAGCAACACATGCCATGAAAAACAAGCCTTGGAATTTTGAACTTTTGAGCTGTTTCGGATGTCCAATAAAGGTACTTATCTGATATTATACAGGTTGGAGGAGGATTATTTTCACTTTCCAGAAACATTTCTAATGGCTCTTGTAGCTTACCAAGTGCAATATAGAATTTTCTCAACAAGTCTGGAGAAGAGAGATTGTCAAGATTTTCATAGCCAACAGGTAGCCCTACTTCTCGGCATGGAAATGGAATTTGTACAAGTTGAATTGGAAGCTCGGATTTTCTTGCTCGAGAAATGATTGTTTCGAACCTTGAAGCATTTTGAGGGGTAGTGACCAAACTTATAATCACACCTCGCTCTGCAAAAATCCTAGCCATATCTATCATGGGGATCATATGCCCCTGAGCCAGAAGTGGAATTAAGACAAAGTGAGGTTTTGGGGGGATTGAATCCATGACAATATAAAAATGTTCTAACGATGATCAGGCGGCTTCAATATACTATGTTAGATATCATATCTATCTATCTATCTATAGATATAGTTCGTTTGCACCATCTAGATTAAATGGCCAAGTCATAGAAGATGAGCTTGACCTTGAACAAGTCTAAAACCAGTTTACATGTATATCAAAATTTTAGACATATCATTGCTCTGTTTACTCTAACTCATTGTCTGATATAAAAAATTGGTTGACTACACAAGGGTTTTTGATGGATTGAATCAACATTGCATATATATCTAATATGTTATAAAAATAAATAAATAATTAATACTCATTTTTTTACGTCTAATAATCAACATTTCATGCTATCTAAATTGTAGAAATATCTAATAGTTGACTAGTTTTTTATGCACAAGACAAAGCAATCTTTGGTCTTCGCCAATACCACGAACGAGCGTGTACTGCAGGGAATTGCTATTGCTCTATGCATGTTCGTGTTTGAACGAGCACTTGACTTCTACCAAGCGATTACCAACCACTTTTCGTGCAAGACAAGCTCATTAATTATTACCTAGTTAATTGTACCAGGAGATTATCAACCACTCTTCGTGTAAGACTAGCTAATTAACTATATATACATGATTCTTCGCAGGCCAGAATCGCTCAATTGAATCAAGTTTTGCGTATCCAAGGTTTTGATTTTGACTCTGTTGCCAAAACCATTTGTATGCTAAAAACTTGAAGATCATTTCTTTCTAGCTAGTTTGTGATAAATTGATATAATAGCTTCAAAACCAATCCATTAAAGTTGCCCCAAAAAACAAGTTACAAGTATAAAAATTATATACCAACCAAATAATCAGCATTAATTGTGAATATAACCCCCCAATCTAGAAGGATTGAACAACGACTCAATTATCAAATAACATATTTTATTTGAAAAGAATTTAACACTTATTATGATCTCATAAATATAAAACTAGCCAAAGGAACTCTAATTACTAATAATGATGAGTCTCCAAAATGAAATTACTGTATTCCAATAATATGACAACAAAAAACATACGAAAGTTCAAAAGCATAAGGAATAACGGGCAACAAAAGATCTCCTAAATCCATCCATTATTTGTACACATTTAAAAGAAATTACAATAAATTATAATTTGTTTTACGCTCAACAAGTACACTTATTTTTCATATATACAAAGATACATGCATACATATACAATGCATGTGCATGATACGGCACAAGATAAAAATTATAGTAATTTCAAAAGCTTCATTCCACTTAAACACTTTATAAGTTTTTTCCCAAAATTTATTAAAATTATCTTTATTCAATTAATATTTAGTAATTGTAGGGTAAGTATAAGTGAGACTTATAATTTTAAAATCATTAATGCTTATATTTAAAAGTAAGAGTCGCTGTTTTACTCTAATCAATTATGAGTCCTTCATGTATTATAGTTAAGGGTACCCCAAATGTCTCACCTATGTCACATGTTACACTTAATAATAATTATTACATATACCAAATTTGGAGAAATAACCATACGTATAAATATAATTGCCTACTAAGTAATTAAGTTTGGTACCATATAAAATACATAACTTAACTTTCATACTTTCTCATAAAATCACATTTTTATAACTTAAAATATAGTGCATAAACATATAATTATGAAAAATCACATAAAAATATAATAATATAAAAGTCAATATTTTCATAATAACATATAACTAAAAGTTATATTTAAACATAATCAAATGCACACATACATTTATTATGGTTTTTTAAAAATCTAATATACTTACCACTTAACAATTACAAATAAGTTAATTTAACCATTTCGACCTATAATCAAAGATTATTATATATAAGCCTTGTATACACTATTATAAGATAACCACTTTAACCTATAATTAAAAATTATTATTCATAAATCTCGTATACACTAGCACAAAGAATATCATAGCTGATTAAGTTTTAGTTGCATCACTTATATTATCTAGTCCATTAAAAAAATTATTATTCCTAAACTTACCAAAATCAACCTTATTATGTTTAATGACTTTTTTTTATATCCTAAATGATTTTTTTCTCATGAAATCATAATATTATATTCAAGACTCACAATGTAAGATCAAATGAAGATATTAACTCCTATATATCCTAAACTTGATCACCTATTCTTGTAATATCAAGAAACATATTAAGTAGCTTTCAATATTCAATTTTTAAAAAATAAAATACGTAGCTATATATTGTCATATACACTCAAAGAGACGATATAAACATATAGACAACAATTTTGTAAAATATTAGTGACTAAATTCATTCTATAACTATTTCAAATAAATTTTGTTTTGAAATCTTTAAATTCTACCAAACATAAATTTTCTATGAAAAATGTTCATTCAGTAAATCATAACAATTTGCAAATAAAAACTTTAATTTTAAATTATAATATGAGATACTAGGCACAATTATAATCAATGAAAATTTTATAATTTTTGAAAATGATTTTATTAATTAAAATAATTTCATCATTCAATTGCTTTGCAAAAACTAGTAGTTTCCAATATACTAGAGTCAGCTATTCAAAAATTATTAAAAATTGAAAATTTAACACTCTTTTAAAAAACATGATTCAACATGACCTTATAGAAGTCTTAGTTTAATCATGTAAATTAATTTTTAAGAATCCATCGTATGGAAGTTTATAACTATGAAAAATTCATGCTTAGGCACCCAAAATCAGGATGTATAATTTTAATTATCATCTTGTATCTCTACATAAAATAATATATTTTAAATAAAAGTGGGTGTTACCGTAAATTTTATAATTAACACCAACAAATTAACCAGTTTTGATCAAAATAGCAATTGTTACTAAAGAAACATAACAATTAATATATACATTCCTACCGATCTCCGTACTACTGACCTTTATGTATTTACACATATGTCTCTAAATGTTTGACTCAATCATCTACGTTATAGTCAAATCCAAGAATTTAGATACCAAAACAAAAGGAGAAAATCTCCAAAAAAAAAAATTACAATTTGTTCTGACAACATATTTGCTTTTAATTCTTAGTTATACAGAGACAATTTTAAAAGCTTCTAGTGCATTTCCCTTGCTACTTCAAAAATTTAAATCCAATACATGGTGACTGCTATAAACGTAAAGCTAGCTACGAAAAGAAGCTTGCTTTCGGCCAACCTTTTATAAAATATCATTGAGATCTCATGTAAAATATCTATCATACCCCTTTACAAAATATTTATTACACCTTTTTCTTTCATATGAATGGGGTTGTATATTCATTTGAAATAAGGATAAGAAAAATTAAAAAAGTGAAATTTCTCTTTGAGAATGTTTCCTATCTTCTATATTTTTCTTTTTTTATATTTTTGAGATAGTCAATTTATAACACATTCTTAGCATAATTAATATATGCAAAGTGTTTATGTTTCTAACTAAATACTTTGATGTTATATTATTCTTGAGCTGTTACAGTATTTATTTTTTTACAATTATTTTTATAAATATGCTTTATGGGTGCTAGTAAATTTAAACTTCCATATCATAAAATAACAACAAGATATTGTATATATTTTATTAACATTCTTGTTACAACCTCATATTAGAAAAAAAAAGAGATTATTAGAACTTAAGTTTTAAAAATCAATCATAGAATTTAAATCTCTAAAATATGATTGTAGAATATATGTTATTTATTTTGACTTTTACTTTTTTTGTATTTGTAAAATATCAATCATATCTTTTATTTTTAATATTTATTTATTGTCTTTCATTTTGATCCTTATACTTTAATTAATTACTATTAAGTCAAGATATTTGAAATTATAATAAGATTTAAACTTGAAATTCTAAAATTCAATTTTTAGTCAGAACTTGAAGTTTTGTTGCACAATCTTAAATCACAACTTAAACTTTAAAAAATAATTTCAAAATCATAACCTAAAGTTTTGAAAACAATTTCAACGTTAGAACCTAAAATTTTAAATATTAATGCTTACATTAGAACCTAAAGTTATAACTTTACAAATCATATATGAATTTAAAATTATGAGTAAGTTTATATGTCTTCAAAACCTAAAGTTCTGAATATCAACTACTACATTAGAACTTGAAGTTCTAAATCTACAAAATATCATGAACCTAAATTTTTGCGTATATTTATATGCTCTCATTATCCTTTCATTGTTATTAGATATTAAAGTGAATTACCAATACCGTGGGCTTGAAAGCCACTGTCAAAAATGAAAAAACAAATAGTCTTGCTAGAAAAAAATTGAAAGTTATGGTTTTTTTTTGATTTTGACTACTAAACGGATATATTTCCTCCTAGTTAAAAGATATGAAATACTCTCGAAAATTGTAAGATTACAAAACTATTGTTGAATATGACTTAACTTTATGAATACCCCACTTCTTAAATTGTGAGATGAAAATGTTATTGAAGAGAATATACTAGAAAATATATTTTTTATTTCTGTACCTATCACTCCTTGACCATGAGTTGTCAATATGTGACAATCACCATGTATACCCTTAAGAACGTGCAGAGGTAAAAAAACAAAATTTAAAACATACAAAATGAATATATACAATAATACATAATTAATAATAAACAAAATTATATCAAATTAAAATACAAACCATTTTCTTAAAACTCAAATAAATCTACACAATATAAAATACAAAATTCTAAATTCATATGCATTGTAATACAAATTATCTCATACAAAATAGAAAAATACAACAAGAGTCTTTCCTAGTGGACTGTGAAAGTCAGTTTGAATTGAGTATTTGAAAAGCATAAATAATGGTCTCTCCAAAAGCTGGCCGCCATATAAATCAAAGCTTCTTCAAATTAACCAAAAAATATTAATAACAAGTGAGTAAATGACTATACTTAATGAATAAACAATCACAATATTTGCCTTTCTTAAAAAAAAAAATATTTGGTTAGGTACTTGGTGTATAAATATCAATTTATAATTATCGTATGAATATAAAATACAATGAGGGGCCTATCAATATCAATTTATCACTTTTACACCACTCAACTTTCACTCACATATATAGTTCAAAGGTCGGCCATAGGTTACACACTGTAGTTAGAGAAATATCCAATATATATAATATGTGTGTGTGTGTGTGTGTGTGTTATAATGGCCTAAAACCACATCACTATTATAACAATGCATAAGTAATATAGAACATTTAACCAAATATGCTTGAAGGCTATTTTATAATTTAAATTTACTTTATTAAAATGTTGATAATTTTATAAAGTCTCACAGGCAAATTTTCATAATTCTATGTAACCCTATCACGCCTCAAAAATTATGAGTTCGTGAATTAGAGTTTAATGGGATAATTTAAAGTAAAGGGATATGGTCGGTAATATTTCAACAGAGTCCCCACTGTTTATGGACAATATTTATAAAACTTGCAAGTATTAAAATTCTACAACACTTCCGATATTTCTCATAAAATTTTAACTATTGCCGCACAATATCAATTATATCAAAATTTAATACATTTATTTAACTGAATAAAAATAATCTCCTTACAATATTCTGATAACACAATATACACTATTAATTATTACTCCAAAATACATCAAGCAAAAAAGATACAATGTCTTTCACGTCACTTATTTTTCATTTGTTCCAAATAAACTTGAAAAGTGAAGGGTGAGTTAAAATACAATAGGTATTCACATATAACTGAGATTTTTAAATGAATGTAATTATGATTATACTTCCAATTAATCACGTCATAAATAACGTTAATTAGACATAAATAAGCATAAATGATAATCATTCAACAACAATATAATTTGATTATTAATATGTGTAATGCATAGTTTTGGGGCATTATTCTCAAAGATTACCATCCAAGAAATATGTGACCTGCGTACTTTAGGGGTTCTATACTTAGGGACTGTTACCTATGATTTTAAGTTTATGAGTTTTTACTGTGGGACTGAAATTAGTTCCATAGTCACTGCTGCTAAACAAAGAGCCATACACCATTTCATAATTCAACTACACACAGTAATAACAAAACAATTTGTTCATACTACTTCACAACATTGCAACCATTGGAAGAATAATTCAATAATAATAATAATAACATTTCTAATTTATTGAAATATTTGTATAAAATATGATAGTACAATAAATATGTTACTGAAAAATAATTATATTTTTTTTTATAAAAATTTGATATAACACTTTACTTTTCAGTTTTTAAAATATTAAAATACTCAATTATATATGAAATACCCATCTGATTAAATCTGTAAGTGTCATTTCTAAAATTTTAAATATCTTTACTCCTTCATACTGTCACTATTTAGTAACATTTTATAAGAATTGACGTAATTCACTAAAATAAACTATTAACTTATACTGCATATAATAAAATACAAATAAAGACTCAGTCTAAAATTTATCTAAAATCTGATCTAGAAATTCTAAAATTTTAAATTTTTAAAATAAAAGTATTATTAATAAAAAATTATAAAAAAGTGTCTATAATATAAATAATTATAAAAATACTTCAAAAATATTTACACTTAAAGTCTAAAATTATTAAAAATTATTATTTTATCTCAATATTATAAAAATTTTTATTTTGACTATAAAACTATGAGAATTTCTATTTTAATTCTAAAATTATTACAATTTTGTATTTTTACCGTCACTCAAAATTCTACAAATTTTTATCTAATTTCTAATAATTTTTGAAAAAAATTTACTGATTAAATTATTTTATTAAACTCAAAATCAATTAATCTAGAGCTCAAGTACTCAAAATAGTCATAATTTTAACTATGAAACTATTAGAACAAAATTTATTTATTTTCTTCAATTTTTAACAATTTTTACACTAAAATAAGTAAATTTTTTTCTCAAAATAAGGAAAAAAAACTACTTCTTCTGACTCCTTACCTCATTTTTCCTATTGTTTTTATTCGTCTGCTTCTCTTCCTTTTTCTTCCTTTTTTCCTTTCTTTCTTTTCTTTTTCTGTCTCTTTCCCTCTCTCTTTTCTTTCTCTTTCTCGAACCTTCTATTGCTTTCTCAAATTTCCAATTCAATTGTCGTATCCCAAATTTATATACAAAAGCTAATGGGCCAAGATTTAAAAAACATGGGCCTGATTTTTTTTTCTTTTCATGTTGGGCCGAGGTATGACAAGCCCAATAAACTTTAGCATAAAAATGTAAAGTTTTCATTTTATAGCCCTTGAAATATAAAAAAAATCATTTTTTTTTATTTTTAAGAGGATGGTATTATAAAAGATCATTTACAATTTTAGGGTGAAAGTTTGCTCGTTTGTTGGTTCTGTCATGAAGACAGATCTCTATTTGCACTATCCAAGTCTATATGTGTCATGGGTGATTTTACGTATTAATACAAAACTTTAAATATTAAACTAGATGCTTGTAATTTGCATAATGCATGCATAATGTACATGGCTGCCCTATGTTGATAATCATTTGAAATTTATATCATAAAATACGAATTCGTTCGTAACTAGATGCTAAAGCGCTGTGTCATTTAAGTTGATATTATATATGACTTTGGTACCACACATTATATCACCTAATTAAACAATAAAAAAGGATATAATATAACATTTATTTAACTTATCAAGAAGTTGCTAAACATAACCTAAAAATTTTTCTTTAATGTTAACTACTAGCATTCATGCATATATTCAATTTCAACTTTCAAATCCAAACATTCATTCACATGTGTTGCTTATAAAAACAACATATAAATAGTCCACATTTATATACATTTTTGAAAATTTACTACGCATTCATTTTAACTCAAATTCAAGTGGCAGTTTAAAGTTTTATGTGTCTAGTTTATAAAAAAACTAAGAGGCTTTTCAAAACCACACCCAATCAATATAGTTTTATGAAGATGTTCAAAACTATCAAATAAATAGTAAATTTTTAGTTTTCCGCATTTTATTTTAAAAATTCATAATAAATTCATTTAAATCCAAATTCAATAAAACTAGTACCAAATTAAAGCTTCATATCTCTACTTTCTAAATCAAAAATAAAAATTTCAAAATCTACTATTAATTGTTCAATCAATATTCAAATTTATTTCACAACTTATGCCATAATATACCATTTAAATACCAATTTTTAATTCATTAATACAAATTCTACAGTAGTATTTTAGGTAATAAAAGAAAATAGATCAATAAAATAAATTCTTGCATAAAGCTTGGATCTCTTATGCTCACATAATGTATAGCCAACCATTCTAACCCATACATCAAACAACTTCAACCTAAACTTTAGTTTTACACTCACAATATAACCATAACATTAATAGAAACTAAATTGTAAGAACATTTCTATAATAAAGTTAAAAATCAAATCCAACATGCATAGCAACACCAAATTTTATTTTCCTAAATTAAGTGTAAAATGATACGAGAAACCATGAATATCCCTTAAGTCCAATTTTGGTGCTAGCTTCACAAATTCAAGCAGAAACCATAATTTTGAACTGCACCCATCATGATTTTCTTGTGTTTTCTTGCAAACTAAAATAATTTAGCAAACATTAAATTAGATTAAGGTTTCTTGGTGAGAAACGAAGAAAAAACTTCAAAAGAGCAAATGGTTTCATGTAAGAATAAGAGAGATCGCAATTTGAAGAGAGAGGGAAATTTCTTTACTATTTAAGATAACGGTAGATCGGGAAGAAGAAACGAGGGGGTTAGACTATTTTGCAGATATTTGCACTTCATTCTTAAAGAACAAAATTGCCCCTAAACTATTCAAAACTTCCAAGTCTACCCTTCAAGCTAATTACTCTTAAATCTTTAATTTAATTTTTCTTAATTGCTTAAAAATGAATTTAAGATGTTAAAATCATGTTTCACTTTAGGACATAGTAGTATGGTAATTTTTGGTATAAAAGTAGCAATTATTTTGTCAATTACTAAATTCGCTATAAAAAGAGTGTAATTGTAATTAAGTTAGTAAAATTAATAATTAAACCAAATTTAAGGTTTATAATAAATTTAATAAGTCTCAAATTCATATCGGCATTCTGCTATGTACATGGTCAAATGCATAAAATGTGGTTTATATAAAAGGAACCATTTTACCCTAAACTTACGAAGTGGTTTTACAATACTTTTAATATGGTGCTGTTATAATAATTTTGTAAGTATAGATTTAAAATTATTTTAAATTACTTTAATGTCTTTTTCTTACTATAAACCATGTTCATTTGTTTATTTAACATTTCTAGAAGTGAATATAATCTAACATTTCCAGAAATGAATGTAGATGAATATGTTCAGAATGATAAAAAAAACATTCATTATTCTCAATGTGGTTTTCACATTGCAAATTCAAAAGAGTTTGAGATGCGATTTTTATTAACTTACAAAGTCTAAATTACACAAAAACACTAAAAATTTAACTTATATACATTCATAAGTGTCCCTTAGTCACAAAACCCTTATTGAACATTTAAACAACTTATGAAACTTAATGATGGAGGAAGTCTTTGCTGCCACATTTACTACAATTGTTAAGCAAAACTTTAGACATTATAGAATACTTCAAACTAAATCTTTATATGCATCAATGCCATTCTTTAGCTTTGGAAATCATAATAAACTAGTGAGTGATAACTTAATAAATAAACTAGTTTTTCAGATTTTCAAATTAAAACATCTTTGTCAAACATACAAATTCACAATCCATTCTTGTGATTAAGGATGCAAATGAGTTAAAAGACTTATAAAACATTTTCCTTCTTTTTAAAGCACTTTTATTTTCTTTTCAAAATATTTGGCTAGTATTTACTTAGAGACTTTTTATAAATAAGAGAAGTCTAAATATCATGGTCAAAACATATAATTTAATATTTAACAATGGCATAAAGGAACATGTAAGCAAAAATTTGACCCATTAAATAGAAATTAGAACCCACAAATAAAGTTTACTAAGCTTTAAAAGCTTTTCTAAATATTTTATGAAACACTTACTTGGGAACTTTCCATAAGAAAGCGGAGTCTAAACATTATAAGTAGAACATATAAATGAAAATCTAAATATGATATATTGAAACATATAAACGAAAATCCAATCCATTAAGCAAAAATTTAAACTCAATAAGCAAAGTCTATTAAGCCTTAAAAACCTTTCGAATATTTTATAAAACACTTACTTAGAGACTTTCTATAATAGAGAGGAGTTTGAATATTATAGCCACAAATATAAACAAAAATTTGACTATGGTAGATGGAAATATATAAATAAAAATTTAATTCACTAAACGAAATCAAAGCTTCACGAGTAAATTTTACCAAGCCTTAAAACATTTAAAACTTCTTTAACTTTCTTGTAGAAAACACTTTTATGACATGAAATATGCCAATGCATAAAAGCACATTCACGTTTGTCTTATATTTTGAACATAAAAGAAAATAAATAACATATAAATACAAATATGTATACAAAAAATAATTACATAGAGAAAATAATTCCAGTAGTATATTTATTATAATTTATTCTAAACAAAAGTTTAGTATATTTGCACACAAAACAATAACAAATACATAATGCACATACATACATACATATATGTTTATTGTGATTCATTTAAAACAAAAGTCTAGTTCACTTACATGCACACTTATTGTTGATAAAACTATAATATATAAATACATTCATAAATGGATATATTATGCTTATTGTGATACATTTAAAACAAAAGTTCAATTTACTTACTTTAAAGGCATTCTCAAGTAACAATATCATATTAACATTTAGAATCATATCAATAAGCCTCTCATAAATAAATTAATATAAAATAAGAGATAAAACTTTAACATCAAATTGTATCTTAATTAGTACTAAAATAAAACAATCCTTATTCCAAAATTTTTCATAAATTATTCCCTTAACAAATGCTTTATAATATTATAGAGTCTATGCTGATATCTAGGGATATTGATCTTTAAAGTTATAGAGCATTCTAACATATTAAAGTGCTAAAAAAAAATCTTTGTTTTGGACTTTATAAGGTTTGTAAAAAAGTTTTTAATAGTAAGCGTACATCAAAAATTTATAACAAATTATCCTTAACTTGTAAAATTATAAAACATTCTAAATTTATATTATACATTCAAAAGTAGTATCTCAATTTTCATAATTTTTAGAAAAGTATAGACATGTAAAGATAATTTAATAATTCAAGTAATTCCCTGAAACTATAAAATTTCAGCATATCATACTCAAAATTAAAAACTCACTAAAAATTACAAACATATTCATTTTGTACATTTTTTAAAAACACTCTTTAGATAGCTAGTATAACACATCCAAAAATTAGCTTGAGAAAAAAAATGTTTACAAATTTCTATAATTTTCATACTAAGCCATGTTAACATAGATTTATATTCTACTTTAGCATTATCTTTCCTTAATCATGTCTTCTTAATACATATATAAATAATTAAAATACCTCTATGATCTTAAATTCTTTAGAAATTTTCTTTAACCTCTTCAAAATACTCTCTTAAAAAATATACAATAAACTCTCACACTAAACTCATATATAATTATAGCCTAACTTTCCTCTTTGCTCAAGCAATTCTAATTCTTACTAACATTCTTAAGTTAGAAGTCTTTATTCTTATTTTAACTTAATATAATTTGGTCCTTATTTTTAATTATAAAACTAAACCTATAATATAAGGTTACATAAAAGTCATTTAATTCAATCTAATAATATATCCCATGATTATTTCTTCCAAACATATCACAAAATTTAAATTTAATACTAAAAATAAATTTAGAATGATAATCTTAAATCATAAAATAACCTTAGCTTATACTTCGGATGTTACAACCGTGATCATAAAAAATAAAATAAAAAAATATACATAACAACCAGAAGTGAAATTTAAAGGTGTGATAATTGTTGTCATCATAGTGGTATAAAATGACATTGATTACTTACTTGTTATATGTCAAAATATTTAATATAATCATATTTAATACCAACAAAAGTGAAAAGGAAAGAACGATGAGACAAATTTATTAATTAAAATCCAATAAATCTTATTTATTTTTATGTCTCTAGTCAAATAAAATGTAGTTCACTATAATTACAGTTTAACTATTGCCTATTTTGTATGTCTTGTCCATCTTAGTTCGTTTTGATATTATGTTAAGTATATTTTATGTTTTATATTTTATTGACCATTAATGTAAAGTTATATTTTAATCCAAGCATATTTTACAAGAATGAATTGTCTGTCTTGAAAAGGAAAAGTTGGGAATATATGCTTAACTAATAGTGTAACTACACACTCTATTATTTCACATAAGAAATAAATATCAGAGCTTACAAATATTGACATTAATGTAAATACCCTATTAGGTCTTGTAGATTTTATTGAAAACTTTGGAATGGCCATAATCTTGGTAAGAAGTGTCTTATATTCAGTAAGATCTAGAAAAGAGTTGCTTAATATTAAGGATATTTGTCAAAATGGATATCTTATGAAAACTTAAAATGAGAATGATAAAGAGTATCTTTGTAGTACTTCTAATGTCTCAAGTAAGAACTGTGTATTAAAAAAATTCCCACTTTATCATTTGCATTATTTTATACGAGTATAAATATAATGAAAAGCTACAAAGTAATGAAGTAGAAATTTATTGATTCAAACATATTAATATTATAACATGACCATTTTACTCCCAATTCTACAATAATGTATAGAATTATTGAAAATTATTAAGTACATCTTGTTGATATACATTGTAAATCCAATAATATTTTAGATGTTTAGCATATTTATATCTTGATATTTTGATTTATATATATTATTTAATTATTTTATTATTATATATTTATGTATATAAAACTTTTAGAATAACAAATTTAATTAGTTGGATACTATTTTTAATTATCCCTAGTCAAGCATCGTTGTGAATAGGGTAACAATAATATATTGAGATTAGTATGTAGAGTGATTGATAACAATATATGTATTATGATATGAGATATTAAGTCAATACATGGGTACAAATTAGTAAACTAATATACTAAACTGATCTATTAAGAGACCAATACATGGATCATTATATGAGTGTTATAAGTGATACTTATAGTGACAATGGTATATGTGATTTTTGGATTTGATATCATTATAGTTTCTAATATAGAGAATGATATATTTTAATAGTTTCAAATATTATTTGTAATAAGATGAATTATAAAGAAAATAATCAAATATATCATAACTCGTGTAAAGAGATATGTGTGATCAAGATATGATTTATTCTTCCTATATAATGGGAGTGATATCTTAGACTTTTTCATTGAGTGAGACTTTGAAAAATACATGGTTATACTTAAATAAGTTAATATATAATATTGATTTTATTTGATAGAATAAATCTATCCAAAAAATTAAAGAAATATATAATTAAATCATATGAGGATGACACATTCTATATCTTATGTTTAATTAATATATTTAGAACAAAGAAATTAGATTATATGGTAACATTGGTCACGGATAAGATGATGTGAAATTATTGACATTCTTGTCACTAGGGTAATCATGATTTATTGCTAGACATTGCTTATTATTTATAACACTAAAATTAACTTTTAGTATTACTATCAATGTAATAAGAATACAATGACACTAATCATTAATTATTCTAACAACGATATGGTGATTGATGATGACGAATATTTTATTTTATTTCTTTTTTCTTTTGTTTTTACTTGATATGTAATGCTAGGGACTGGCTACACACACACACACACACACACACACACTGTTGACGCCTAAAATCTTGGCCTCTAACTTTTTGGCGATTAAAAGTGTGTTGATTACTCAAAATTCGTTGAACTTGCTGCCTGGATGCAATCCTCTTGAGTTCCTTGCGTTTTCTGCCCCTTTCGCCTCTTTTGTACTCGGTTATTGATGCATGGATGTGTTGGAAAGGCAAGACAACTCTTAAATCTTTCATAACTCTTAGGCAAGGAAGACAACTCTTAACCTTAATTTAAGCCCAAACTATTCTAAGACGACTCTTAAAAGATAACTGAAAAAGATAGAAGATGCAAGCAATTTGCTATAAATCTACTATGATATTCGAATATATGAATGAATAAATATTTACATGATGAATGACTGTATTTATAGTGATAGTATCCCTTATTTGATTCTAAACTAAACTCCTAATTTACTTATAAAAAGGATTCCTAACTTATGTAAAACTAAAAAGAAGAAAATCTTACTTAGACTCAAAGTTGTAAGCTTGTAGTCTTCTAATGATGCTGAAACTCTACTTGGTACGAAATTCTTTTGCAGACAAGTCTAAAATCTTGCTGGGCCTCTTTGCAAGCTTGATTGTGGGTTGATGTTGTGCTTGGTGTGCCCATTTGTCCACAATACTCTGTTGTTGGCGATAGTTGTCGTAAATGCTTGTTGCTGCATATTGGTGTGTGAGATGCTTGCATTGCTTGCATGCTTGTGCATGCAGTAGCATCTTGGCGTACTAAACTTTTTTCGCACATGCTAGCCTCCGTGGCTTCACTTGCTACTTGTCGCTGCTTTCGATATCGTCGTTGCCTTTCGCGCTCCTTCTGCCTTCTCAGGTCCTCAACACACACGGTGATTAGTGATGACGGCTATTTTATTCCTTTTTTCTTTTGTTTTTACTTGATCAATGATGCTAAGGACTAGCTCTCACACACACATAAATTTTTTCAATTTTACAACTTATAATGATTTTTGTAAAATTTATAATTAAAAGAATGATAAAAAGCACTTAAAATTTAAAATATATAACAAAAAATTTAAATTATGCAGTGAACAATATTTGAAACATAAATAAAAAATTTAAAATATTAATACAAAAATTGAAATGAATAAATATAAGGATATGTGTATAGATGTTAGATAATCCAATGATATTACATGACAAAACAAATAAATATTATTACAAGACAATAAAAATCATACCCCATAATTCATGTTATTTTAATAAGTCAGTTCATTATAAATCTATCACATTAGTAGTACTTTTATACAAACAAATGATTTCAACTAATAGTTGGAATCTAAGTATATTTTTTAAACCAATTCAATTAAATTGTCATGTTTACCAAATTTTAGGGATATCAATTTTCATCCTTGGTGACCATGTCATGTAATAGTAAAGATATTCAATTTTAATATAAATACTAAATATTGAAACTCAAATATTAAGTTATGATATTAACTACTTATATTTTCTTGTGTGTTTTCATGTTCTAAAAATATTGAACTATAGTTTCATTAATACTATAAATCAACATGTTTTTTTTTTTTGTGATATTTACACACCATTTGCTTTTTGCTTTTCTTTTTTTAATAACACCACTTATTAGTATACTTTGTAAGCTTTTAGTAATTTTATGTGACACCAAAAGTAACACCATTATGAATTAAGATTGAAAATATTTTTTTTATTTTTTTTATTTTTTATCACATTTATTTAGTGTACAACAAATTCTTAACAAAAGTTGAAATTTTAGTGATCGTCTATACTTGATATTTCTAAAAATTTACATCATATGTCAACTTTTATGAACCATTTTTAAATTAAAATTTAAGCAATTGATATAAAAGTTATTGTTCTTGTGTCATTTTAAATTACTGTATAAATTAGTAATTAATATTTAACTTAAATAAAGACCAAGGTTTCATGAAAATTAGGATTTATATGGCAAAAATAAATTTTAAATTAATATAAACTATAAATATTTTGCTTAAGAATAAAATTACAATTATAAAAGTAGTATGATATTACATAAATAGTGATGTAAAAAACATAGCCACCTTTTTTTTTAATTCGATATAAAGGACTTTTAATCCCTTTTATTTATTTATTTATTGGTTAAGGAAACATAAGAATTTTATTAGAATGCACAAAAATCAAAGGTCTAAAAGGCAAGCAAAATATCCTAGTAAATGCTTGTTATTAAATGTACAATTCAAAATTAGTAGATCTATAGTCTAAATAGTTAAAAAAATGGAAAGGAGCAAAATTAACCCAAGAAACCTCCCAATTGAGATTGAAGAAGAACGAAAAAGTGTTCAAAATCCTTGGAGAGGGAGGTCCAAAGTGAAGAAAGAAAAGTTGAAAAATTGTCTCAAACCCAAATTGTTAGGATTTTTAAGTCTGCCCTAGATCCCTAGAACAAATATACATACATATATATATATATTAAATAAAATAAAAATAATTATCATAGAATATTAATCATATCATGCAAAGTATTTTACGTAAAAAAAAAAAAATCCTATACTAAAAAAAAATGATAGGCATTAAGGATGGTAAGGGAAAATTTTACTAATGTAAAAATAGTTACCATTGCAATGTTACTAATTTTCTCTCACACTCAATACATAATTATACCTAATTTTAATAGATTTTTCCATTTTTTTAAGAGGTTAGACTACTATAAGAATGATCTCTACATAATTTAGAGATCATTTTATATAATTTTATTTTATAAATGAACTCAATTTTTCTATATATAATGAATAGTAACATATTTCAATTCTTTTTTTTTTCTAAACATAATCTCTAAAATAAGAATTTTACTATAGTCAAAAAATTACCAATAAAAATAGATTAAGAAATCTATTAAGAGTATATATCCTTATTAAAAAAAGAGTCATATATTTTAAAATTTTTTATCTTAACAAGTTTTTCAAATTGAGTGACAAATCATCATTTCATCACATAACTATAATATCTCTACCTCTTATGATATACTCCATCAAAATTCATAAGATAAGTTTTATGAAAAACACTCCATTTACAATTAGGTTTCATGTAAGGATCCCTTCCAACAATACAACTATAGTTCTTATAAAAAGAATCATCACACTCCATTATATGCAAAGTATAAAATACTTAAAATCTAATTTTAAGATTTTCCCTTGACAAACATATTAACTATCCTACTAAAAAATTATCCATTCCCATGTTTGGCTTCCTTGAGAGTAGCCATCAACATAAATTCTACCACACCTTGCATAATTGCCAAACTAAGCCTTGTTCACATGCAAAAAAAGTGGACTGTTAGTAATAATACATTTTTTTCCATTGTAATTTAACAACATGATATAAATGTCCTTTTCATCTATTTTAGACAAAATCATTATCTCTTATAGAGATAAAAGGTATACTACCAATAATAGTATTAATATCTCTATTTACTGATTTAGAGCTACTCACCAAACCAACTCCATTTTCTTTTGGACAATTCTTTTTAAGGTATCTTGATTGTCAACAGCTTCAACAAATTCTTTTTATTTTGAAGTTATTTTTTTCTAATTGGTAGTTGCCAATACAAAATCTTCAGAAGCTTCATTATTGCCACCAATAAATCTTTGTTCTTTAGAGATCAATGCACTAGTAATTTTTTCAAGACTCATAGTTTCCTTTCCATTCAATACTATAGGTAACATGTATTTATAAGAAGGCAAAAGAGACTAAAGAAGCTCTAGTGCCTTATTCTCCTTTTCAAAAAACTTCTGGTTCAGATACGATACCATTAAGAATATTGAGATGATTATAAATTTTTATACATTTGGCCATTTGTAAAGTACAAAATTACTCTTTCAGATGTAACTAATTTAAGAAAATTTTTGTTTGATACAACTTCTCCAACCTTGCTCAAAGTATTTTTATTACAGGAATTTTTCCAACATTTGCAAGAACATTTTTTGCCAAGTATAGTCCTATTGCACTAACTGCTACCCTCAAATTTAACTATTCTTGGTCTTTATGCTCATAATAGATTTACCAGAATCACTACCAAGAATAAAAGTTAGTTTACTCTTCAATGCCTTATGTCGCTCATACTGGATCAATATATACTTGACTTGTATTTGTCACAAGCCAAAATTGATCCTCTTATCAAATTTTTTCACATCAAACATTGTTTGATTTCAATATTTACTTGATAATATATTTATTTTACCCTAGAACCAAGCTTTGAAACCATTTGCTAGGATTTTTAAGTTTCGCCTTAGATCATAGAACAAAATAAATAAAAAATATGAATGTATAATAATAATCATATGACACGAAGTATTTTACATGAAAAATTCCTATACCAGAGAAAAAACTACGACTGGCAAAGATGTTGAGAAAAAAAATTACCATATAAAAATGATTACAGTCACATTGTCACTAATTTTTATTCACACTCAAAGTCTAATTATACTCAATCTCAATAGATCTTGTTATTTCTCTCAAGAGATTAGACTCTTATAAAAAACTATGTAATTTCAAATATTCCTCTGTACATTTTATTTTACAAATGAATTCAAATTATCTATATATAATGAATATTAACATATTTTTATTCTATTTTATTGCAAACCTAATTTCTAAAATAAAAATTTTACTGTAGCCAAAAACTACCAACAAAAATATATTCAAAAATTTATTAGGAATATATATTCTTATTGAAAAGAGTCATTTATTCTAACACAAATTACATCTTCTTCTCTCTTTTCTTTAAATATATGACTATTTCTTTCTTACCACATCACCCATAATAAAGCTAGGACCATACATTTTCCTAAGCCTTAGCCTTTCTACCTTTTTGTTTTTTGCTACATCACCCATAATAAAACAAGGACCATATATTTCCAATTCTTAACCTTTCTACCTTTTCCAAGAGCAAAAACATTCTCCATTATCAAGGCATCACATGAAGTCTTAAATGGCACAAGAAATCTTTTTCTTCATTGCATAATTTGCCTCATAAAGAAGATGTTATTTCACAATGATTAATGAGGTTGTTTATTGCTCCATCCCAAGATTTCTCATCATAGCAACACAACATGTTTTCCATATTAGCAATACATCATACTTTTTTTTTTTTTTCATAATTTGTCATTTACAATGAAGCCGACAATAGTTATTCAATAGTTTTTCTAATATGATATTGAAGTGAATAATTTATCTTAATCATTGAAGTAGAGAATTCAATTAAATAAGTTAGTGTATATTTGTTACATAATAAACTAGACTACTATGAGATAAAACCTTGTTAAATAAATATTATTGATATTAATTCATATAAATTTTAACAAACATGATTTATCTTAATGTTGAGTAAGTAATGAACTCACATTTGTGGATTGTAGATATATGAGTTGTCCTAGAATTGTAGATATAACTTTATGAATCACATTAACATATACTTGCAAGATAGAATAAATACAAATAATGTTTGCGCATGTTGTTTGTTACATGATTGTTTAAATTTGTAGTTGTTTTTAATTCACTAAAATTATTTATTAGATAACAATATTTGTTTGTAAATTTCTTTACAAATATTGACATACTAAAATTGGTCATTATAATAATTTAGTGACTTGGGTTGATATGTGATTTAATAGGTATGATATGTAAAACAGGTATAATGTAATTTTGAGCATTAAATAAAGGATCAATCAAGTGGATGTTAATGGTGATGATCAAGACCAAATTTATTTAAACTAATTATGTACAAATTTAATCCCAATATTTTATTGCTCTATTTTTTATATGTTTAAATCATCTTTGTAAAATTATATAATATTTAGTATATATGCTATTTTTTATAAATTGAATATTTGAAGCTACTCCATTTATTTTCTAACATTATTAGGATAATTGATTAAGTTTAGAATATCATAAGAAATAAACTTATATGATCTTATACTATAATATTTAAAAATTATGTTCTAATTTCACAAAAAAAAAAAAGAATGCTATTCAGGGTATAATTAAAATCATTAGACATCATAAGAACATATTTGCTATGCTTAAGAATATTAATTTGTCCAATGGATTAGACAATATAAGTGATGAAACTGAGGCTTGATGAGTTATGCTATACTTTAATTGTATATATGAGACTTATGAACATTAATTTCGATAATTGGTCAAAGTATTTAAATTAGCTTGGTTGTGATTATCTAATTTTTATAAAAAAAAAAAAAATTGTTTATAAATACATTTTCTAATTATATACTATTATAAAAGTATTGATTTGCATATGATTGTGTACTTACTTGATTGTCATATCTATCACTGTATGTGATCACATACAAGTTATGCGCACTGACAATAAATTATGAACATATGCATTGTGTTTAAGAAGTAAAAAGTGATTTTATAAGGAAAGTATCATAAATGATAAGATTTATCTACTAGGTTATCCAACTTTATCATTTGTTTAGTTAGGAATTACAAGAATGTAAAGAGCCTTTATAAATGTGACCATTTGCTCGATTTTTGTACAAGTGATAAGTGTTGTAAAGTGTTCTGAATAACATATGGAAAACCTTTGGATGCTCTTAAGACTAGTAAGTCTTCACATTCTTGTGTCAAGGTATTTGTGCATGGGAAATACTTTTCGCCGATTAGAATGAATAAATGACTCTTACCTTTACATAAATGTTCTTTAGTCTTGAAAATAAAGCCCAATTTGCACTTATTCCACGTATGGTTGTTGTTGATATGTGACACTGACTCAATAAATGCTAAACAATAAGTAAAGTTTAACTAAGTAGTAATTGAAAGAAAAATATTCTTAGTAAATTTTAAAAATAAGCTTTCAAAATGAAATGATTATGGTTTTTATCTCAAACCATATGACGCTGAAGTATGATATACATTATATATGTTACTTGTGTATATACAAAACTAGTACATTTATTAAACTTAATTTCTATTATAATTTATTGTAATTTTTAAATGATTGAAGGTTTATGTGCATAGTAAATAAATTTGATTAAACTTTTATTGTCCTTTGGTTCCTTGGGTTTATGGCTTTTACACTTTTATTTATTACTTTACTGGATGACATAATTTTCTTTTTGAAGATATACAATTATTTATAGTTAGAGATCATTGGTTAGTTTCTATATTTATGAGCTTTTAATAAGTTTAATAAGTCATTTATAATTAAGGCATTGCATATATTTTAATATACTTGAATGCAAACATAAAAAACTTGTAATGTGGTGATTAAAAACGAAGAAAAAAACTAACTATTTTGGCTTGGAACATACCTTTAATGACTTATTTAATTGGCCAAGTTTGCATTCAACATTAGCCCTCTTACCTGTTTGTTTTTATAAATGCAAAATGATGACTTTGACAGTTTCATAAAATAATTGCAACAACAATTATGACAATAAAATGTAAATAATAATTAATAATGAAATTAATAACAATGATTAAAGTAGCATTAATAATTAAAAATAATAAAATTTTGAACTAAATTCAAACTGTATAACTCAAATATACTAAACCAATTATATTTCCATTTTATTATTCAACAATTTGGGATTGATTGTTGAATTATAGCAAACTAAATATTTTTTCTCTGGTTTAGCAAGACTAACATTAGAGACTTTTTAAAAATATACAACCAAAATGTGTCACTATTTATTATTTACTAAATTTTAGGACCTAGTCATTACTACCCTTTTGCAAATAGATTGGACTTTTAAAGCTTACTCTACCTCACCTTGTGCTCATAATAAAATTTTATATCATTTTTTTTATAAAGCTTAAGCTACTTCAAAATAATATGACTAATATTTTTTACTTCACTTTTTTTCTTTTTATTTCTTTTACGTTTTATTTTTCTCTTATTTCTCCGCCTCCACATATTATTCCTTCTGTTGGAGATATGCCCTACAACCAATCATATCATAAAGTTTGAGAATATCTGTCTTTTTGTATATATTTTTATAATTAATTATAAAATTGTTTGCAATTAATATAATAACACTTATATCATTTTGCATTTGTTTAGTTGTTTTTCTTTAATTTGTATGCAATATGAGATTATGTGTTATGTGTTATGTGTTAGAACTCTATTTGTAAAGAGTTGTAGGCTTGAGGATAGAGTTTCTGATTTAAATACATCCTAATCTATTCAAAGTCAAGCTGACGTTGTTAAGGATAATGACATTGCATGACTGTCATGTTTTATTACTGCCAACAATTAATATATGATACTAATAATTAGGTGACAAGTGTCACGTCACAAGAGCATAAACATGACTAATACGATAGAGAATCAAATGTAACTAAATGTAATGAATAATATGGGTAATTATCCATAGTCAATGATTTATTACATAACTATACTAGTGTACCGTTAGTCATTTGACCTAAGATATTATAGCTACCCTCCATACTGAGACACATTATTCACTTGTGTATATTGCAGTAGGCTAGCCACATCTAGCGAAAAAAAAGTTTAATGGCAATGTGTTCTTATTGTAAGAGAATAGGTAATAATCAATATAGAATTTATTGGCTTAGATAATTAAACTTGAGATTTTAGGTGGGATTATAACACGTGATAATAAAATCTCTAGCTAGAGTACATAGTTTTCATAAATGAGTTTAGTGGATATACGAATCCTGTATATGATTGAGTTCTTAATTTTATAATCGAGTTAGAAGTTTGACAACACCATGACTCGTACTTGATCAAGAGTCGGCAATAGAATGACTTTACTAAATGTAAGTGCATCTATAATAGGTATATTCTTTCATGTTTAGGGTTCATGATATCTTGCTAAAAGTCATTTATGATTATTGAGAACTTTAATTATACTAAATTACACTAAAGTGATGCGAATGAGTTTATATATGCTCATGTCTAATTTACAATGAATATAGATGGTCACACACAATAACCATCAATAACCATCAAGCTGATGATTAATAAAATATATCATTAAATTAGTAAATGATATTTTTTGAATTAATAAAAATTAAAATAGTTTTGATAGTTTGATCAAATAGCTATTACATTATTTTGAATAAAATTTTCAAGTAATGCGTGCTAACATTCGCAACATTAGAAAATTTTTCATTAATTTTTGGTACATTGCAAATACAATTTGGCAGATTAAAAAGAAGTTAATTAAAGCTATATTTCATGTTAATTAAGTAATAGATAAATTATTAATTAATTAATTAATTGGTTAAATCCTTACTTTACAAGTAGATGGTTATAATTTAATTTTTCTTTAATATATGACTGGTTTAGATTATGACAAGTGTAAAAATATTCACTAAAAAAATGTGTGACATATGGATAGTGGAGATTAAAACACATTTCATACACATAAAGGGTAGAAATTTAATTACTTTTATAATTTGATGATTCACTCATATAATAAACTAATATATGGATAAAAGTTAGCCATATGCGTGTGAATTATTAAGGTAATTAATTGGCATAATTAAAATAAATAAAAGTCATTTTTATTTTGGCAATTCAAGAGCTTAAATATTAGGCCAAGATGTAGATAGAAAAGCCAATAAAAAAATTTTTGGCTAAGTTTTGCCAAGAAAAAAAAAAAAGAGAAAGAAAAGAAAAAGAAAATAGGAAGAAAAATTTCTAGCAAATTTTCCTTACAACCAAACATAATTAGAGTTGGTGTATGGATATGCTTAGAGGTAAGCTAGAGACAACGAACTATTTCAGATACTAGAAAATTGAGGTATAATTTTCTTTTACCTTTATTCTTGTTGTTTAAATATGTTTAAACAAATTTTAAAGCTAGCATAATTTTAATTTCAATCCTCTAAGAGTTTTTTTTGTATGACTATATAACGGTTGTTACTTTTAATAGTAAAAACTGATATTTATGATACGTATTAAAATATTATGTGTTAGATGTTTAGTATAGGTTCATATATATAAGAGTTGTGATTTGTTTGTTGATAATATGATTATATGTGTAATATGCTCAAAAATATTTTATTATGTGGCAAATAAAATGAAAAATTATGGAAATATGATTTATGATGTTTTTATGTACATACATATTAATATTAATTAATGTATATTAACATGTTTTTGAATTTGATTGATACATTTGGGCATTAAATGGGTGCTTATGGATGTATTTAATGTTATTATATTGATAATCAAAAACATGTAACAAAAAATTGTTTTATGATGCTTTTATGTAGATACATGTTAATATGTGATGTTAATTTTGATTAATGTGTATTGATATACTTTTAAATATGCTTGATATATTTGAGCATGATTTGGTAGTATTAGGTGTGTTAAAATGGTTGTGTGATTCTTATTCAACCAAAATCAATCATGATAAGGGGCTAATTTCCTCATTTATCATGCAAGAACTAAAATATAAAATTTTGAAACTGTTCAAATTTTCACCCATTAATATATTATAGTTGTTATAATTATTTTAATAATCATGATTCTCACAAATTGTTGATTTGATTAGTATTTTTGTTATTGAAATTAAATTTATTGAAATTAAAATTTTGGACTTGGACTTGTTTTAATTGAATAAAGTAATTACTCAAATTACAATTTAATTGAATATGATTCTAATTGATTTGAATTAAACTAGAATTAATAGAATTCTAATAAGAGTAATTCGATGATTATGAATCAACATATTAATAATAGATGGCCTCAATAATAAATTAAATTGTTGATTTATTATAATCATACCATTAATCTATAATGTGTAAGGATTTCAAACTAATATCATTTTTGAAATGATATAGAATTTAAATTATATTATTGAACTTTATAAGATACATGAAAATGTATAAAATGATACGTAAGTTGAAAATTTCCTTTAATAAAATATTAGGTTCAAACATTCCAATGCAATCAGAAGATTATAGATATTTCCATTGGGATAACTTAACTATTAGGTGAGAGTTCTCACAAGCTATTTTAATTTATTTAACTTATTTCTTTACAATGTGCATTAAGCTATTAATAATTGTTAAATGAAGAGTTCACTTGCATACTTGTGTAAGAAAATACGTTGAGTGTAGCCTAACTAGATTAGGACGCCAATAACTGTTAGATGAGGTATCTTAGATCTAGAGGTTAATTGATTATGCCTTGTAATGAGTTACTAAAAGAAATGTATTTCTAACTTATTGGACTTATTAGGCCAATAACTATTAGGTGAGATTCTATAAGTTTAATAAGAATATGACCACTCGTAAAAAACCTGTAATATAATTTCAGTTTTCTTATATGAAAGAATATATGGTTTTATTAAAGTAGTGAAAATATCATTTACTTTAAAGTCCAAATCTGAATGATTTGATATATCAACATACATACTGATGTATACATTTTCCTACTGATTCACTCAAAACTCAATTAGGTGATACACAAAATTTATTAACCTTCTTTTAAAAATTCTAGACACTTATAAGCTTATCGAACCTAATTTCAAGGTCTGGTATAAAAATCTTAGAATAATTTTAGATTATGTGAAAGTTAGCTGTGTCCTTGATGGGTTTACACTCATAGCCATTTTTGAAAATGCTTCATCTGAGAAGAGAGAAACCTTCCAAAAATATAAGGATGATAATTTAAAAGTTAGATCATATATGTTATCTTCAATGAGTGATGACTTGTTGGCTTGACATGAGGACATATAAGATGTATGTGAGATCTATCTCTCTTTAGTGGAGCTATTTGGGGAGAGTTTCAAACTAGACGATATGAGTTGTCTACTGCCTTAATTGAAATAAGGCTTAATAGAGGAGAGTACCTTTGGAGTCATATATTTTAAAAATAATAAACCTTATTGGGCAACTGAATGCTTTAGATTTCAAGATGGACTTTAGATTACAAACGAATCCAATATTTCAAGCTCTCCCTTAAAGTTATAATCAGCTTATTATCAACTATAATATAAATAAACTAGAACACATTCCTTCAACACTAATGAAAGGGATTATCACTTATCATAAAAGGACTTAGATTAAAAAGAGATGGAGATTGTTTTTACCATGGTGTCTGCCAATAAAACATCTTTCATGAAAAAAAGGTAAGAAGACCTTGAGTACAAATAAAAATAAGGTGTCTCTAAGAAAAAGGACAAGGCAATACTAAGTAAGAGAAGTCAGGTCAGGAATGAATGCCATCATTACAAGAAGGTCAGCCATTAGAAAAGAAATTATCTTCTCTATTTAGAGAGCATGAGAGCAAAAAAAGTGCAAGGTATGTTTTCTTATCATGTTATTAAAACTGAATTAAGTATTGTGTCATATTCAAATTTCTAGATTATAAATTCAACTGTCACCTTACATATTTATATATCATTATAGGATTTTTAGAGTAAGATAATACATGAGAATGGTGTAGTAACATTGAAGATGGTAAATGGAGCAACAATTATTACCACTTGCTCAATGACTTGCAAACTTGCTTTACCTTTGGACCATGTTTTTATATTATACAAAGTAATATATTTTGATATAGCTAATAGAAACATTTTCTCTACCAATCAATTATGTAAACAAAGTTACACTTTTACTTTTAATAGATGTAAATGTTGCATTTTTTTAAGAAATAAATTAGTTGGCACTAGTATAAATGTAAATGGGTTGTATGTTCTTGAGACAAATGAGATTAACATAATAAAAATGATTAATAAGAAAAGATCTAGAAATGAAATTAATTCAAAACTAATATAGCATCATAAATTAAGTTATACTGAAGAGAAACAAATTAATAAGATTGGCAACGATAAACTTATAGGTCTATTAAATTTTAAGCCTTACTTAACTTGTGAATCCTGCCTTTAAGGAAAAATAACCAAATCACCATTTGCTGGTCAAGGGAAAAAAGACAATGTAGTTCTTAAATTAATCCACACAGATGTATATGGTTTATTTAGTAAATTGGCTATAAGAGTTTCTCATACTTTATAATTTTTACTGATGATTATTCGTGGTATGTTTATATATACTTATTGAAGTATAAACATGAATAATTTGAAAAGTTTAAAGAATTTAAAGCAGAAGTATATAAACAAATAGGAAAGAATACCAAAAGTCTACGATTTAATTATGGTGGTGAATACTTAAGTACTGAGTTTCTAGATTTTCTTAAATATAATAGAATAATCTCTTATCTGACACTTCCTTATACACCTCAGCATAATAGTGTATCAAAAAGGAGAAATTGTATCTTACTTGATATAGTACGATCTATGATTTACTTTACTGACTTACCTGCATATTTTAAGGGATATGTCCTTAATATCGCAATCATATCTTGAATAGGACTCCATCTAAAGCAGTTCCTAAGATACCATTGTAAGCAAACTAGAACATACGTAGTCAAATTATTTGGCTTCATCAATAATATCAATGAAGCTTGTATCAATTACAAGAAAACTAATAATGTCATCACTTTTCCTTGAATTGTAACTAGAAGATATATTTCTCATAGGAAATAATATAGGCATGTTAACTAAGGCAATGTTATGACTATCTAATGTATTCTTTATGAAAGATCTAAGAGAAGTAACTTATATTTTAGGTATGTGCCTCTATAAAAATAAAATAAAACGAATAATAAGACTTTTCTAAAGATAGTTTGTGAAAAAAGTACTGAAGAAGTTCGATATGGGTGACAATAAGAAGGGTTTTTTACCTTATTACATTCATGGTACACATCTTTCAAAGGAGATAGAATCCAAGATTAAAATTAAGCAAGAGTGTATGAAGAGAATTCCTTATGTTTTAGCAATAAGTAGTCTTATGTATGCTATATTATATTATGCATAAGACCTTATATAACTTATGCTGTATGTGCTACGAATAGATCTCAAACAAATCTTAAAGAATAGCATTGGACTACAGTAAAAAAAATCCTTAAGTGTTTAAGAAGAATTAAAGTTTTGGCTTTGATGTATGAGGGTGGTGAATTAAAAATTGAAGGTCACACAGATTTTGACTTTCAATTAGATGTAGATGATAGAAAGTTTATCTCTACATTTGTTTTTATTTATAATGGAGAAGTTGTTAGTTAGAAAAATTCCAAGTAAACTACTACAATAAACTCTACTACAAAAACTAAGTATATCGCTACTTTTAAAGTTGTGAAAGAGGCTGTTTGGATACATAAGTGCTAGTTAGAGTGGTTTATATGAACTTAGAGTGGTTTCTTCCATTCTTGATCCATTATCTTTATACTATGATAATAATAAAGCTACAGTTTCGACTAAGAATATAAATCTTACTAGAAGTCTAAATATATTCAACATAAATGTCACTTAATTAAAGAGCTTATTCTTTATAAATAACTTATTGTGTAAAAAACTTTGTTAGTAAATAACGTGGTAGACCTATTAACTAAGTCAGTGATACAATAACAATTGAATCATTGTCTTGATAAGATGAGTACTGGGTATCCATGTGACTGGCTCTAGTACAAGTGGAAGTTTGTTGATAGATATCAATTCTTTTGTATACATTTTTATAATTAGTTGAAAATTTGTTTACAATTAATATAATGGCAATTATATTATTTTGCATCTATTTAATTATATTTCTTTAATTTGCATGCAAAATAAGATTCTGTGATATATTATGTGTTAAAACTCTATCTATAAAAAGTTGTGGATATGAGGGTAGATTTTCTGATTTCAATACATTATAATTTGTTCTCAATTGAGGTGATGTCATTAGAGATTATGACATTACATGATTGACATGTTTTATTGCTTCCAATGATTAGTATACGATGCTAATTATTGGGTGACAAGTCTTATGTCTTATGTCACAAGAGGATGAACATAAGTAATACATTAGAGAACGTTTTACTGAATGTCACCCAATGTAATGAATTACATGGGTGATTATTTACAGTTAATGATTCATTACATAGCTTACTAGTATACTGCTAGTCCCTTGATTTGAGATATTATGGCTGCTATCTACATTGAGGTACATTGTTCACTTATGTATATCACACTAGGTTAGCCACACCTTGTGAAAAAAGTTTGATGATAATGTGTTATTATTATATAAGGATAGATGATGATTAATATGAAGTTTGCTAGCTCAAATAATTGAGCTTAAGATCCTATATGGAATCTAACACGCGGGAATAAAATCTCTAATCAGAGTACATAGTTTACATAAATAAGTTTAACAGATACACAAATCTTGTATATGATTGAGTTAGGGATTTGACAATACCATAGCTCGTACTTGATCGAAAGTTAACAACATAAGGACTTTGCGACACTTAAGTATAACTATAATAGGTACATTTAGAATTACATTCTTTCTATCTATGGGTCATAATATTTTGTTAGAGGTTACTCATGATCATTGAGAACTTTGGTTATGATAAGTTATATCAAAGAGATGTAAATGAGTTCATATTTACTCATGTTCAGTTTACAATGAATCTAGGGGGTCACATACAATAAATATCTATTATGTTGATGATGAATAAAATATATTATTAAATTAGTTAATGATATTTTTTGAATTAATGAAAATTAAAATAATTTTAATATTTTGATTAGATGACTATTATATTATTTTAAACAAAATTTTGAAGTAATGCACGCTAACATTGACAAAGTTGAAAAAGTTTTCTATTTGGCAGATTAAAAAAAAAAAGATAATTAGGTTTATTTCATGTTAATTAATTAATACATAAATTATTTATTCATTAATTAATTGATTAAATCCTTACTTTACAAGTGGATGGTTATGATTTAATCTCTCTTTAATATATAAATGGCTTAGATTATGACAAGTGTCAAAATATCCACTAAGCAAATGTGTGATATATGGATAGTGAAATGAAAACACATTTCATATGCATGAAGGGTACATATTTAATCACTTTTATCATTTGATGATTCACCTATGTAATAAAATAATATATAATTAAAAGTTAGCCATATATTTGTTAATTATTAAGGTAATTAATTAGCATAATTAAAATAAATAAAAATTATTTTTATTTTGGCAATTCAAGGGCTTAAACATTAGACCATGATGTAGACAGAAAGCCATTCAAGAATTTTTGGCTAAGTGTTGCCAAGAAAAAAAGAAAAAAGAGAGAAATAAAAGAAAAAAATAGAATGCAGCCAAACATAATTAGAGTTAGTTTATGAAACTAAATACAAGCCTTAAAGAAAGTTGTCTTCCTAAGGATAATACCAAAATCATCATCAAACTATTAATATGTGAATGTGCTAGAAGCAAGTCAGAGATGGCGAGCTATTCCAAATATTAGGAAATTAGGTATAATTTACTTTTATCTTTATTCTTGTTGTTAAATATATTTAAAAAAATATTAAAGTTTGCATAATTTCAGTTTTTATTTTACAAGAGTTTTTTTTGCACAACTATATGATGATTGTTAGTTCTAATAGTGAAAACTGATTTACAAAACCTTCTTCATTACTAAACTTGTACTTATTGAGGTAACAAACTACTATTCAATTTATATCTAATTAAATTAACTATAGCTAAGGTATTATGTCTATTTGATGATTGTTGCAATTCAAAGTCTAATTCTCTCTCTTGCTCCCTCTAAGAATAATTAAGATTATATTAGGAGTTGTTGACTATTTTTTTTTCATTTTAACAATTTAGAGTTAGAAAGTAAAAAAAAAGTCAAAAATTGAAATTTCAAATGACAATATTCTAATGATTCTCTCTTTTTGTACTATCAACCTTAATATTCTTTCATTTTTTATTTTTGATACTAATAATTTAAATCGAGCAAGATATCAACATTTGCACAATATCTTTTAACCTTACTCCCTTGCAATAAATCGAAATCGAATAAGAAATCAACACTAACCCAATCTATTTTAATTCAATCTCTCTTTTTCTCTCTTATTCTTTATTCCTTTTTTGATTTTCAATCAATTAAAACATTAAACATTACTATAGATTAAAAATATACACAAACAAAAGTCTACAAAGTAGATTATTATAAGGTTGTAATTGACAAGTTAGTCAAACATTGATATTTTCTTTAATTACATACGAGATTTTTTAATCTATATGTTATCTTTTAAATTATTTCTAGTCATAGGACTATAGATTATTAATGGTACAACTAAAACCAATACATACTTTACATGATTGTTGAGAGGCTAGGAGATCTCATTTGTCACCTATATAAAATCAGAAACATGTGTGTAGATACTTATTAGAGAATAAGTTTGTAAAATTGACCTACTGCAAGAACACACAAATAGTAATTTTATTCTATCAACTGGAAGTTTTTGATAGCAATAGTGTTAATGATCCTTTGATTTGAGACACCATAATTATCTTTGTGCAGATCATTATACTTAGATGCCATAATACGAGATTGACAAGTTATAGGTTCATAATAAGCTAATTATTGGCTTTGATCTAGATCACATGGAAGTGTATAAGTGTGCAAGATGAGATTTGTCAACTTTTGTAAGAAAAAAAAGACATGTTTTATGTGAATGATAACATCCTAACTCTAGAAGTTTTTTGCCAAAACACAGTGTTAATTAATGAAGAGTTATTAATGTCATCCATTGAGTTATGGACTCGTATACATAACATTAGATATTAAGGGTTTGACATTAGACCATAACCAAATTTTGTCGAAGCATCAAATGACATAGGATTTAATAACATGATAAATTTTCTACATAAAGGTTTATTTGAAGTGTTTATGCATTTTATTATGATGTGGTGGATCATAATACATTGTTAGATGGCAATTATGGTTTTCAAACAAGATTATTTTCTTGGGTATAAGATAATCAATGGCATATTTGATTTAAAGAGTTTAATTAGTGGAAGAAAATTTATTTTTATGTCGATTGACATTTTCATAATGAACATATGTTATCACACATAAACAATGGATGTACCGTTGTTTAAATTTTAAAAGTTAATTCAAAGGAGTATTTTGGTCATTTTAAAATTAAAGGTAATAGATGGCAAACTAGCACTTACAGTAAAATTATGTGATAACTTATATTAAAGTTCACAATTAATTTTTTTTATTGCATGATGTAATGTTTCATTAGATGTCTTAAAGATAAAATGAAAATGTTTCAAGACAAAATGTTGTCTTAATTGAATAATATTAAAAGTTAAGTGTTGTTTTAAATTAAGACAAATAAATTATCTTCAAGGATATTGTCTAAAAATATTTAAAGTTAAATCTATTTGAATTTTTTCAGAAGTATTTTTAGTAGCATTATATAATAACAATCTAAAAATTATCTTTTTATTTAAAATTAAATTTTAATCATGATCTCTTTCTTTTAAATTTAAAATTTTTGTTCTAAAAAAGTGATAAAGTTATTTTGAAAATTACAAATGATAAGAGTTGTCACAAATGTGCATATATATTTTTGGCTTTTATGGTATATAAATTTGAAGAAGATAAAGGTGGTGATTAGAAAAAAGGAAAAAAAGAAAGATTGAACTTTTATGAGTTATAAAGATTTTAAGCCATTTGTGGAAGACATACAAGGTGCTACTAATAAGTGCTACTTTATTGATATTCACTAATATAGAATGTGAGTAATACCTCAAACACCCAAAAAAAAAAAAAAGATCAACAAGCAACATAGTAATAATTGGGTTATATGAGATTAATATGACATTACTTAGGTAATTTTCTCCTACTTTTATTATTCTTACGCTTGTAAATTTATTTTAAGAAAATTTTATAGCTTTTAATTTAGGCTTTCCAATCATGATTAAAATTTTAAATTCTCCCTATTTATCTATATGAGAATCTTAACAAATTATCCAAGTAAATGTTTTGCATGCTTACTCTATTTGTAAAGATCTAATGCCATGAGAGATATAATAGTTGTGATTGTGAAAGGTTTTGATTGTGAAAGTTGTCCTTTCATATCTTCAATTAATTTCTTATAAAAAGTGATTGGTGCATGTGAGTTCGTGGGTATTTATTAGGGTCAAGCCTTATTATCTAGCCAAAAGTTATAATTGATAGCTGAAGCACAATCAAATTTTCCTATGGTAATGTAAAACTCGACATTTATATGTGTTGTGGGGGGGTTTATATAGGACACATAAACCACACTAACAAGATGGGCTATCAAGCAGCAATAAGCTTTATGTGACAATAAGTCCTTAAGGAAGGTTCCGGACATAAATCCTAGCCAATCTCACCGTTACTAAGGGAGAGATTCGTTTTAAAAAATATTTGCCAACTTTAATTAATTTAACCAATTAACTAAAATATCACACCATAAAGCTAGTAAATAAAGGAAATTAGTGTGGATCTAATTTCCAAATACTATGTCTATGAGGCAATGTTTAGAGAAAATATTTCACTAAAAAATCAAACAATTACAAGTGCATTGATTTAAACAAAACTAGAGACTCCCTCTTATTAAAGTCTCTATTGTGTCAAATCTTTTTTTTTTTTTTTTTTGCTTTGTTTAGTGAGATCTTCTCACCTTATCATGTCGAAATCCTTTCCAAAAATTCAACAAAATCCCCTTAGTTGATGCTATTAAACTCTTTTCAACAAACATAAATCTTTCTCCCAAAGAATGTTTTGTTTGTCTTCTAGAAAATAATATAAAATGTCTCCACAACACTTAAAAGAATTAATCTTTAGGTTTATCACAATCGATATTATAAACGCATAACTTTCACTAAGTTTTATGCCATAAAACACAAAAGAAAACAGAACAACTTAGAACATAAAAAGGAAAATAAATAATTACAACTTTTTATTGTGGCGTGAAAAAGGGTGACTACACAACAAAAATATTATATATCTACATTGAAACTTTAAAGCTTATTTAAAGAAGATTTTGTTTCCTAAACATTAAAGTAATATATCTTTCTAAATCAGAATGACTCTATCCTAATTAAAAATCTTATTTCTAAGCATTTTTTTTTAGTTGTAGAATTTCCACTATGAGTTTCTTCGTTATACTTAAAGTCTATGCTTAAACTGAAATAACTAGTAAACTTAATTTTTTTACACGTGAAGAATAAAATTTAGAATGAACAATAATCGACCCAATTTGTTACAATAAAAATGTGTTAAAAAATGCTTCCAAAAAAATGCGAATATTAAAAAACCTAACAATCTTGCCATTACATTCTTCTGGCAAAACATCTTTATACACGTTTCTCAATCTAAAAATACGCAACTCAAAAGCAAAAGCAAAAACCCAAATATTGTGAACTAACACTTTGTTCTCAAGTTTGCACATAATAATTTATGAAAAGAATTATCAAAACAAGAATAGCGTCATATGCCAATATGAATGACTCCCCTTGAATAAATGACTCCCTTTAAGTATATTTATAAAGTAAAGCTATTACACCCATTATACCACTCCTACTTGATCAATTATTCCCTCTTACATATATTACTCCCTCTTTTTTTGCCTAAAAGAGTCAAAGTACTCACAAAGCATTAAAAGGAGAAATACACAATAATGAAGATGAATAGAAATAAATTTAGTCAGTAAAAATGAAAACGCCCGAGGTAACATTAAGAAAAATAATGCCCAAAATGAGAAACTACCTAATACACATAAAAAAGAGTAAGTCACAAATTCATAAATCAAATCCAAATAGCCAAAACAATATCCCACAAAAAATCCAAGGATGAAAATGCCCAAAATGAAAAATTTTCAATAATTAAACATGCATAAGCAAAAATTCAACATAAAAATTAATAAAGTGACAAAACAAATTCAACATAAACTCCATGCTTAATACATCCAAGAGAATAATTACCCAAGATTTTAAATATTAAAAACTTACCATCATTTTGAAATGTACAATAAATAATTATCAATACTAAAAAAAAAATTTACCTCATAAGAAATAAATCAATCTAATAATAATGCGAGTGTTAGTATATATTATAAATCTAATAATATTTTGAATATTTGATATATTTATATTATGACATTTTTTTATTTATATATATCATTTGATTATTTCATTATTATATATTTATGTATTTAATAAATTTAATAATACTCATAAAATAATAAGTTTAATTAGTTAGACATTATTTTTAAATGTCCTTAATTAAACATTATTGTGAATAGGATAACAATAATGCATAGAGACTAGCATATGTAGTGACTAATAACAATATAATTATGTTATGATATGATATATTAAGTTAACACATAAGTATAAACTAGTAAACTAATGTACTAGATCGACCCATTATGAAAATAGTACATGGATCATTATATGAGTATTATAAATAATTTTTATAGTGGCAATAGTATATGTAATTCTTGAACTTGAGATCACTGTAGTTCCCACCATGAAAATGATATATTTTGATATTTTCAAGTATCTTCTGTAACAAATTGAATTCTAAAAAAACTAATCAAATATGTCATAACTCGTGTAAAAATATGTGTAATCAAAATAAGATTTATCATTTTTATAAAATAGAAGTGATATTTTGGGCCGTTTCATTGAGTGAGATTTTGAAAAATACATAGTCATTCTCAAATAAGTCAATATATGATATTGACTTCATTTAACAGGATAAATCTACTCAAAATATCAAAAAATATAAAATTAAATAATATAAGAATGACACATTTTATATCTCATATTCAATTAAGATATTAAAAACAAAGGTATTGAATTACACGATAACATTAATCACGGATAAGATAATATTAAATTACTGATATTCTCATTGCTTAAGTAGTTATGATGTGTTGTTAGACACTACTCATTAGATTTAACATTAAAATTAGATTTTAGTGTTACTACTAACGTTACAATAATTTATTGGATCACACATTAAGATCATGAATAACATGTATATATAATTTTAAATTAGTTTAAGGTTCATTGGATTATTTTAGTATTAATTTTTACTAAATTCATTATGTAAAAATTGGATTAAATTTTATTAGTACCTATTTTACTAAATAAATTAGGTTTTATAAAAAAGCCAATCAAATAGGTTAAGTTTAAATTAAAAATCTAAAATAATAATATAAATATGTGATATTTATGTTTTAAAGGTGTGTTTAACGTTTATTTTTTGCGTCCTTACTTTTGAGAAAACAAGAATATATAAAATATCACACACTTAAATAATAAGAGATATGTACATATTATTGCATTGTTTTATATATATATATATATATATAATAATGCTAGAATTTATCACATAGATGTTAAAAAGTAATCTATGTATTTTGTGTATCTTTTCATTATATATATGTACTAATTTGCTTACAGTGAGGAGTATCATAGAGTTGTTGAAGAGGTTGTTGCGTAATTCTTGGTGGAACTATAGCAGCTAAAGGCTGCAAAGCTTGGATTGAAATGTCAAGATCAATCATAATATGTACAAGACTAATAACAGAGGCATCAAGTGGCTGTAAAGCAAAAGTTAAGGTAGCAGGAACTTTCAAAAATGTGGAAGGAGTAAAAATGTACCATGACTCGCCCTAAGATAGTGTAGATGAGTGATTTTAAAGAGACTTAACAATATACAATTTATAAAGTATTCTTTTGAGTTGAACCATTATTACTCCAGTCAAAAAAAGCAAAGAGAAAAATTTAGAGTTTGGTTAGTTATGAGTAAAACATTTCCAATTTAAATGAAATCTAGCAAATATTATTTGAAATCCTACATGCATTTATGGTTATTTTTACTAAAGCCCAAAAAATTAAGTTTATAGTTAATAATGAAGAATTTCATATGTATTCATCAATCTTTTTAGTACTAAAGCCCAAAAAATTAAGTCTATGGTTAATAATGAAGAATCCCATATGTATTCATTAATGTTTTTAGGGCCATAATAGAAACAGCTCTAAATTATTAACATACTATATTGCGATATGAATTTAAATAATTAGAGATTTATGAAGTTTATAGATTCTATATAAAAACTACACCAAGTATGTAAGTATATTGTTATCATACATCAGTTTGATGGTATTTATCTTAAGATCATAAACATAGAATACCTTTTCTAGTGTATCAATACATAATCAATTCATCTAATCAATAACTAACTGACATAGAAGCAATAAGAACAGGATGAACACTCAACCATATAATAAAATCTAAATCATCTCAAATAAATAAACATTCATCTTTCATGGTTTGACCATGTCTTAATCTTAAAATAATGAATTTAGTTCATAATGTAAAAAGCAAAAATAAGAAAAAAACTAAGTTCAATATCTTGAAACAAAAAAGTTAAGAAATAAAGAATTAAACTTAGAAAAACATCGGATTGAAAGCAATAATATCCTCTTCTCTTTCGTTTCCTTTCTTTTTCTTCTTATAGTCCTTGGTTTTCTTCTTTCTTTTTGTATCTAAAATGCCTTCTCCTCTAGATCCCTTCTTTTTCCTTTTAAATCTAAAAAAATAGAAGACAAAATACCATGCTTGTCTTCTTCGAGTGTCATGGCACTAATGCTATTACCCAAGATGATTCCTCAAGGTTTGAGGCATGGCCTTGCAATCTTGACATCACAGCTTTGATGCTTCTACCATTCTTCATCATTTTCTCATTTTTTTTAAAGCAAAAATATTGCCCATTTGACATTTGTTGACTTTAAATCAATTTCAAATGCTCATTTTTTCATTAGTTGAAAATTAAATGAGAAAATATTTTAGTTCTTCATATAATTTCAAAAACTTAGTTAAATATCAATAAAAAGTCTTTCATTTAATGGATATAAAAATATCTTATCACGGGTATAAAATATCGTAGGATCATAAATTCATATATAGCTTAAAGAAATGACTATTTTATGGTCATAGCCAACTAAATTATGCATGAAAAAGTCTGATTCAATTGAAAGTCTATTCCTTTATACTTGAGAATCTAACATGCACGGTTCAATGAATGTATTTAATAACATGCATTTAATTTGTTGATGACAAACTTTGACTTTATAAGTTGTTCATTTGATATTAAAATTTTAGTTAACAAATAAAATTTGTAATATAATATATTCAATAAACATCGGCAACATCTTCAATATGGACTTCTTAAATACAATAAAGAATAAAATCAAAAAAATCTAGAAAGATGATTATAAAAATACAAAAAAAAAAGATTGAGAATACGATTAAAAAAATTCGTTCTCCAAACGCCAACTTTCTCCATTGCAACTAAGGTAAAATCTTGGTGAGGATTGTCAACATAATTCTTAGGTGATTAAGTCAAAAATTTCGCTGAACTCTCAAGAAAAGAAAATCTGAAATTAAAAGGGCAAAATATTACTTTACTAATAAATGAATAAAATAAGAAAAGGTGTCATTAATTGAATCATTTTAGTTACACCGGTACATTCCTTTCTGACAATCTATCATGTTGTCTAGTATAGTTTCTTAGACCTCCATCTTGTACCAACTAAAACACTTATTGTTTCTCTTATCTCACTTAACTTTGAAATTTGATGTAATTTTTTGCGATCACATTTGTTAGAGAGATAACAACTATGAATTAGACTTTTTGCTTTGCTTCATTTTAACTTCAGTTTCAGGAATATTACTTCTTTTAAAGAAATCTAAATTAAATAAAAGGTAACACAAGTCTTATGAAAAATAAATGTCAAACACCGAACAAAGAGGCCTAATAAATCAATTCAACATTTTGTGATGGGTTATACGAGGAATATTCTTTACAAATACACAAGAAGAATAATTTAAAATATCGAGTTATTTATAATATCATGAGGTAAATAAGCAAATATAATAACAAAATTTACTGGTGTTGTAATTGTGTTAAACAATTACAATGAATTTTTATCTTTTACGTAGATTTAGTACAAACCTTGTTAAATTATTGTCTCTTTGTATATGCATGATTCATTTCATGAGTTATTAATTTTATTATCATTTGAACCTATGCTCGTGTTTATTTACTGGTGTACCATGTTGTAGATACAATTTTTTAGATCCCGATGTTATATTGATTAGCATAATTATTATTTCTCTTATCTCACCTAACATTGACATCTGATGCAAGGACTTCCATTGTTTCCTTGTGATTGATGTCAATTGATTACATTTAAGTAATGATTAATTACTAATATAAATAGAAAGATTGAGTTCACTTGTAGAATAAATTCACCATTTATCATATAATATCTGATAATAAATAATTTCTAAATGAAAGTTAAGATTAAGTACCAATCTTTTGAAGTATTCGAAGTATTAATTTATTGAAATTTAGTGATAATTGGAATGAAATATTAATTTTTGGAGTAAACAAATTGTAACAAGAGAAACAATGAGATCTATTGAAATTTTAAGTATGATTGTTGTAACTTTAAAAATTACTACAATCGGTAAGATTTATTAAGATTTATGTGATTGGTGTAATTACTCTTAGAATTTTATTCATATGAAGTATTAATTTTAATAAGAGAAATGGCAAGATATGGAAATTTAAGTGTAATTGGTATTATAGGTTTTGAGTGTGAGGAAAAACTAATGAGAGTATGGTTGTAATAAATTTTTAACATAATAATTATTTTAATTATTGTCTTTAATGGCCGTGATTTTTTTTGATAAAGGAGTTTTCTATGTAAATACTTGTGTGGTGTTTTTGGTCTTTTTCTTTATTTATAATTTTATTTACTATTTATTTTATATATTTATTCTAGAAAATTTAAAGACTTAAAATTTGCAATAGATAGTTGATTAAGTCTCAACATGATACTTGTGTTACTAATATAAAATTATCTACTATGATTATTTTTGGTTGTGAGGCAACAATTAAGAATTAGGTTATTTCTATTCCCTCATTAAAGCATATAAATGATATGATGAAACTTATTTATTAGTCAAATATGAAATTCCATTAACATTAAAATGCAATGATCCCTTTAGGTAATAAGGCAATAACTATGAATTTGGTTCACTTTTTTGCTTCATTATAGCATATAAAATTATGATGATACATCTCATTAGTCAGAAAGTATTGTTTGACATAATTTCTTGAACTTTGCTCTTATGCCAATGAACATGGTTATTATTCTTATTATCACACTTAACATTGACATTTCATGAAAGAACTCACATTTTACCTTATGATATCAATCCTTTGCATTTAACATGCAAATGGAGTATTAATTTACAGAGCAGACAAATTTTAATAAGAGAAATGGTAAGATATAGAGATTTAAGTGTGATCGATATAATAAAGTTTAGGTAGAAGATAAACTAGTGAAAGTGTTATTGTAACAAATTTTTAGCATAATTAATATTTCAATTATTGTCTTTAATGGTCTAGATTTTTTTTACGAAAAGGATTTTTCTATGTAAATACTTATGTTGTGTTATTGATTTTTTTCATCATTTATAATTTTATTTGTTATATTTATTTTAGAGAATGTAAGAAGAGCATAAAATTATCTACTATGATCCCTTTTGGTTGTAAGGCAATCACTATGAATTTAGTTCGCCATTTTGCTTCATTATAATATATAAGTACTATGATGATACATGTTGTTAATCAAAAGTATTGTCTAATATAGTTTCTCGAACCTTGTTCTCATACGAATGAACATAGTTATTATTTCTCTTATCCCACCTAACATTTACATTTTATCAAATAACTCACATTTTACCTCATGGTTGATATCAATCCATTTCATTTAACATGCGAGATAGAATATTAATTTTTAACGTAGATAAATTTGAATGAAAGAAATGACGAGATATAAATATTTAAGTGTGATTAGTATAATTGGATTTAGGTGTGAGGAAAAACTAGTAAGAGTGTGGTTGTAATAGTTTGCAACATGATAAATATTTCACTCAACTGTCTTTAGTGGCCATGACTTTTTTTGTGATAAAGGAACTTTCTACGTAAATATTGTGTTGTGTTTTTGGTGTTTTGATTCATAATTTTATTTATTATTTATTTGATATATTTATTCTAAAGAATTTAGGACAAGACTTGAGATTCTCAACAAATAACTGATTAAGTCTCAAATGATACTTGTGCAATTCCATTAACGTTAAATATTGTGATTCTTTTAGGCAGTAAGGCAATAACTATAAATTAAGTTCACCATTTTGCTTCATTACAATATATAAAAACTACAATGATACACATTATTAGTTTAAAAGTATTGGCTAATATAGTCTCTTGAACTTTGTTGTTATGTCAATGAACATGAATATCATTTTTCTTATCCCACCTAACATTGACATTTTATGAAAAGACTCACGTTTTGCCTTATGGTTGACATCAATCTTTTCCATTTAACATGCAGGATGGACTGATAAAAGCTTTTAAGGCGATAATTGACCATGTTTGTAATATTAAGTCCATTAAAAATAAAATTTAGGCCTAACATCTTTAATTTCTTTAAGCCTAAGTTTTTTGTTTTGGTTTATGTACTCTTGTATATATATGTGTGTGGATAAGTATGAGTTAAATTAGAAATTGAGAGAAGATTTTAAAAGTCCCGAGAGGAGAAAAGGAGGAAAAGAAAAAAAAGAAAAAGAATAAAGAAAGAAAGAGAAAGAAAGAAGGAAATAAAAAAAAAGAGAAAAAGAAAGGAAGAAGAAGAAGAAAAAACAGAATAGATAAGCAATTTAGGAAAAAAGAAGGATAATTTTAAAGTAATATATTTATTTTTGCTTTATTTTAAAAATAAAAATATTTATATGTAATGTAGAAATTATTAGAAATTGTAGAAAATAAGTGAATTTTATTTTAGTAGTTTGAAGTTAAAATTATAACAATTTTGAGTTTTTGAACACCAAATTAATAAGTTTTGGGTTGAATTTGATGATTTGATACAAAAATTTCTCGAGAATTGTTGGAAATTTGATGAAATTTTGTAAAATTTTAATTAGGGGTGAAAATACAAAAATTATAAAAATTTTATCTTATTTTATAAATTAAGAGTTTTATGTGCAAATAGTTAAAGTTGTTAGGTCATAATAAGATTTTTTTTACAATTTAGGGTAAAATTATAAATTCAAAAAAATTTTAGACTTGAAGCATAAATATATTTGGTGTATTTTTGAAATTATTCATATTTTAAGGGCATTTTTATAATTTATTATTATTAATAATTTTTGTTTTAAAGATTTAAAATTCTTGAACTTTTTTGATCAATTTTTCCTTGATTTTAGATTGGCGACTTATTTATAAGTTATAAGTTATTAGTTCATTTTAATAATTATATATTAATTTTGTAAAATGATATTAAGTGGTGAAAGAGAAAAGTAAGAAAAATCAAGGGTGGCATAAAGATGCTAATTTCTTTAATTTAAGTAGATAATTCACATATAATTGAGTATTTTAGGATTTTTTAAAAAATAAAAGGTAGAGTTTTATATTAAATTATTATAAAAAAAACAAAATAAATTTATTTATAGTATGCGAATTTTTTAAATTAAAATGAGTATCAATATTTTATTTTGAAAGTATAATCTAAAAATTTATATTACAATGACATGACTATTATTCTATCCTATTTTGTATAAAATTTTATTAATGTTATTATTGTTAAAATTTTTTTTACTATTACTGTGTATGATTGAATTATAAATAATAGATGACCTTTTGTTTAAAACTGGTGATTATAGACTTGATTTCAGTCTTACGGTGAAAATTCATAAACTTAAAATTATAGGTGACGGTCTCTGGGTATAAAGCCTTTGAAGTACACAGACAACACATTTTTTAAACCTTAGCCCTTAGAAATAGTGTTTCAAAATTAGGTATTACACATAGTAATAATTAATATTTATTTATGACATGAATAATTGAAAACATAATTATTTTTAATCTTTTTAAAAACTTTCAGTTTTATGTGAGTATTTACGAGGATTTAACTCATTCACTACTTTTCAGAATCTTTTAAAGGAGTAGAAAAATAGGTAAACATAGAAAAAAAACCCTATCATTTTGCTAGATATGTTTTAAAAAGATATCTTGTTATATATATATATATATCGTATGTATTGGAAAGTTATAAACAAATTAGAGATTGTATATGTTTAGTTAAAATAGTATATTAAATTTTGGCATAATAAGTTTATTATGATGATAGTTTAAAATTTAATTAAAGATATTGTAGTGATATAAAAATATAAAATTTGTAAATTTATATTTGTAGTACTTACTTTGTGGGAAAAATTCTACCAAGATGTCCAGAACTATAATCTTTTAATTTAAATTATTTTATTAAATCTTAATTCACAAATGTTAATTTTGAAAACGTGACAGCCTGGTATCAGAGCTTAAGTTATAGATTTTATAGACATTTTTTTTATAATTATGCAGCAATTGTAATATAATATTATGTATATTTCGTTATTATGTATTAACTATTATGAATTATATCATACATTTCAATATGTCTAATAATAATATAAAAGTTGTATTATCTTCTTCACAAAAAAAAAAAGTGAGTTTAAAAAATTTTATCCAACTATATAGGAATTTGTTAGTGTAATTTGTGGTTTTACAAATAATAGGTCATCTAATCGTAGTAGGAGTTCTAAAGTTAGAAGTACGTCAGCATTGAGTAAGTTTAGAAAATTAAATCCACTAATTTTTAATGGAAAAGTTAACTCATTGATGATTAAAGAGTGGGTTAGGCAAATTGAACATATTTTTGATAAAATCATTGGTGAAATGCTATGAGAATTTCTAGGTAAGATGAATAATGAACATAGGAAGCCTTCAAAAAAATTTTCTTGAGTAAATATTTTTTGAAGTGTTTCATAATGTTATGTTAGATGAGTTTATACATGTAGCTCAAGGTAATATGACAGCATTGCAGTATGAAGCTAAATTTGAAGTTTTGAGTCATTTTATTACTTTTCTAATTTCAAAAGAGAAGGATAAAATAAAGATATCTGTGAAAAAGTTGAAGCCATTGCTTAGACATGCATTAATCATTCTAAACTTAGAAAAATATTCTAAGGTGGTAAATTATGCCCTGACGATTAAATAAGATGAGGAAGAAGTGAAGCAAAGCGTAAGGAAATCCAAAAAGAGAAATTTTGAATAAAAAACATTAAGATAAGGTGAAAAGAGGCAGATGAGGGGTCAATCCATATCTTAAAATACTAAAAATTTTTGTATAGTTATTGGAGTTTGTTTTGAGTCTAAATAGTCATGCTACTATAAAAGTTCATGTCCATACTTAATGCGAGCTTAAAGTCATATAACTAGTTTAATGAAAGAAATACACAAAATAGACAGTTAAAACAGAGATGAAATAAACAATCATCTTAAAAATCCTAGCAATCATAAAGATGTAGTAGACCAACAACCCAAGATAGAGTTTTTACATTTATATAAGGTAGCATTCTCATAATAAGTTAGTCTAGTATATTAGTTTACTAACTTATACTTGTATATTGACTTGATATCTTATATCATAACACACATTTAAGAATAGTATGTAACTAATTGAATTTATTATTTTAAGGGCAATATAACATTTATTAAACATATAGATATATAATAATGAAAAATTAAATGATATATATATATAAATTAAAAACGTCATGATACATATATGCTAAATTTTTAAAATAATATTAGATTTAGGGCATAGATCAACATAGAGAGTATAATAATTATTTAGAATGGATAGATAGTTTATGTTATCAAGAGGGTGATAAATCAGAAACACAATCCATTCTTGTAGTTAATAAATTTACCTAATTGGCCACTAAAAAAAGAATAGACTTTATTATTGAGGTATATTCTAGAACTTTTTCTATTTCAATAGCTTCTTATAAAATGGTTTTAATAGATTTATAAGAGTTAAAAGAATAATTGCAGAAAGTACTAAATAAAGGTTTTATAAGACTTAGTACTTCTCATTAAAGTGCATCAAATTTATTTACTAAGAAGAACGATAGTAGACTAACATTATGCGTGGACTATAAATAATTTAATCGGGTGACAATAAAGAATAAATATTCAATACCGAGAATGAATGACTTGTTTGATCAGTTGCGTGATTCTAAATATTTTTCAAAGATTGATATTCGATCAAACTATCACTAACTGAGGATTAAAGATGAAGATATTCTAGAAATTACTTTTCATACAAGATATGGGTATTTAAATTTATGATAATGTCATTTAGGTTAACAAATACTTCTGCAGAATTTATAGATTTGATGCATCAAGTCTTTTACCTATATCTTGATAAATTCATAGTAGTATTTATAAATAATATTTTGATTTATTCAAAGATATTAGAAGAGTATGAACAACACTTAAGTATTTCTTTGCAAGTATTGAGGGAGCACCAACTATATGTTAAACAAAGTAAATGTGAATTTTAGATGACTGAAGTAAAATTTTTAGAACATGTGATGTCTAAAGAAGGTATTTCTGTTGATCTTGCTAATGTAAAAGCAGTGCAAAATTGGAATAGACCAAAATATATTATAGAAATAAAAAAATTTCTTTGGTTAGCAGGATATTATCATAGCTTTGTAAAAAAATTTTCTTGAATTACTACACCATTGACACAATAACAATAAAATGAGTGAAGTTTTAGTAATATAATAAATGTAAGCAAGCTTTTGTAGAATTGAAAGAGTAGTTAACTTCTACTCTGATTTTGATTATTCTTAAATATGGTATAGGCTATACTACTTATTGTGATGTTTCAAGATTGGACGTTGATTGTGTTTTAATATAGAGGAATAGAGTTATAACTTATGGCTCATGTCAGCTAACGATACATAAGCAAAATTACCCAGCTAATGATTTATAGCTAACTGCTATTGTTTTTGCATTAATTGTATGAAAAAAGTTTGAAACATTTTTTTATTATAAAAGCCTTCAATACTTTTTCACCTAGAAAGAATTGAACATGAGGTAAATTAAATGGATGGAGTTGTTGAAGGATTATAATTTTAATTTACATTACTACCTTTGTAAAGTTAATGTAGTGGTAGATGCATTAAGTAAAATGTTCCAAAGCATATTAGCTAATTTCTCATGTTATAGATGAAAATCTGTAAACAATTGAAGGAATTTGATTTAAAAATTGATGACGCAAAAGATCAGCCTTATTTATTTAATTTAATAGTCCAATCTACTATTATTCAGAAGGTGATTAAAACTTAACAAGACAACCCTAAAATGCAAATAATACGTGTTAAATTAAAAAATAGTGAGACAATTAATAGATGGTCAATTAATTCATTTAAAAGTTTAAGGTTTGCAAGAAGACTATTTGTGCTAGAGTAGTGCCACTTAAAAATGATATTCTAAGTTTATGAATCCAAGTTTACTATTTATCTTAGGAGCATTAAAATGTATCAGATGTTATGTAAATAATTTTGGTAAAAAGAAATGAAGAAGAGTATGGTGAATTTATAACTAAATGTTTAGCATGTCAACAAGTAAAGGTAGAACATCATAAGTCAATTGGATTATATCATGAAAATAAGAGCATGTAACTATGAATTATGTAGGAAGACTTTCTAAAACTTAAAAGAGTTATGATGGTATATGGATAATAATAGATAGGTTAATAAAATTTGTTCACTTTTTACCAGTTTAGAATATAGATTCTCTTGATACCTTGAGTAGATTATATATTCAAGAGATAGTTATATTATATGAAGTACCTCTATCTATTATTTCTAATAAGGACCTGCGATTTACATCCAAATTTTGGAAGAGCTTACAGAAAACTGTTATTACCAAGTTAAATTTTAGTATGATATATCATCCCCAAATAGATGGATCATTTTAAAAAGTTGTACAGATAGTTAAAGACATACTCAAATCTTATGTCTTAAATTTTCAAGGCTCATAAGCTGAATATTTGTCTTTGGTAGAATTTACTTACAACATTAGTTATCAGTTTAACTTTAGAATGGAATCATTTGAGGCATTGTATAAGAGGCCTTGTAAATCACTATATGCTAGGCAAAAGTTGGTAAAGCTTATTAGTTAGTCATGAGTTAGTGAGAAAGACTATTGAGAAATTGAAATTAATCAGATAATGATTTCTCATAGCCTAAAGTCGTCAAAAAAGTTATATGGACTATAAAAAGAGACAATTAGAATTTGAGGTAGATGATCATGTATTTTTAAAGGTTCAGCCTCGACTTAGAATTACTATATTTAAAAAAAAAATGAAAAACTTGCTCTAAGATATATTGGTCTTTTTAAAATATTAGAGCACATAAGTGAAGTGGCCTATACTTTAGTATTGTCACCTCAATTATTAAACATTCATAATGTCTTTCATGTTTCAATACTTAAAAAGTACCAACTGGACTCTTATCATGTTTTGAACTAGAAAAATCTTATTTTGACTAAAGGCATCTTCTATAAAAAAAAACTCTATTCAGATTATCGATCCTAAAGAATAGGTATTTTGTAGAAGAATTATTTCATTAGTAAAAGTCTTGGAGCAACATCACGGTACAGGAGAAGTCACTTAGAAACTCAGGCTTGAACTGTTAAAAAAATGTCATCATTTATTTTAAAACTAAAGTTAAGTTCATTAAATTTTAATGATGAAATTTTCTTTAAGGCGAGAGGATTGTAATACCCAAGCCCATATACTCTCGTTTATATATGTGTGTGAATAAGTATGAGTTAAATTAAAGATTGAGATAAGATTTTAAAAGTCTCGAGAAAAGAGAAAAAGGAAAAGAAAAATGAAAAAAGGAAGAGAGAAAGAAAGAGAAAGGAACAAAAAGGAAAGAAAAAAGATAGAAAAGGAAAGGCAGAAGAAGTAAAAAAAAAAAGGAAAAAAAGGAAGAGATAAGCAATTTAGGAATAAGAGAGGATAATTTTAAGGTAATATCTTTATTGTTACTTTATTTTAAAAATAAAAATATTTATATTTAGTGTAAAAATTATTATAAATTGGAAAAAATAGGTAAATTTTATTTTAGTAGTTTAAAAGTTAAAATTACCATTATTTTAAGTTTTTGAACTCTAAATTAATAAGTTTTTGGTTAAATTTGATAATTTAATCAGAAAATTTCTTTGGAATTGTTGGAAATTTGATGAAAATTTGCAGAATTCTAATTAGAGTGAAAATATAAAAATTTTAAATATTTTATTTTATTTTAGAAATTAAGAATTTTATGTACAAATAGTTAGAAATTTTGAGTTGTAATAGAAATTTCTTATAATTTAAGATAAAATTGTAAATTCAAAAAAATTTTATGCCTGAAGTGTAAATTTTTTGTTGTATTTTTAAAATTATTTATATTTTAGAGGCTTTCTTATAATTTATTATTATTAATAATTTTTATTTTAAAAATCCAACATTCTAGAATTTTTTATATGAAATCTTAGTTTGATTTTAGGTTGGGAATTTATTTATAAGCAATATAAGTTATTAGTTCATTTTAATGATTATGCATTAATTTTGTAAAATAATATTAAGTGGTGAAAAGAAGAGGTATGAAAAACCATGGAAAGTAAAAGTGTACTAATTTCTTTTAATAAGTAAATAATTTATATATAATTAAATATTTTACAATTTTTAAAAAAAAACTAAAAAGTATAGTTTTATATTAAATTATTGTGGAAAAAATAAAATGAATTCATTTATTGCATGAAAATCTTTTAAATTAAATATTTTATTTTAGAAGTATAATCTAAAAATTTATATTACAATGACAAGATTGATATTTATCTTGTTTTTATAAATTTTTTAATAATTTAACAATATTATTATTATTAAATTATGTTTTCAATGTAAGAAATATTGTCAAATAATATAAATAAATTATTTTATTATTACTGTATATGATAGAATTATAAAATAACAAATGGCCTTTTATTTAGTATCAATAATTATAAATTTGATTTCAATCTCACAGTAAAAACTTGTAAACTTGATATCATAAGCGGTGATTTATGGGTATAAAATCCCTAAAATATACAAGCCATACATTCCTTAAATGCTAGTTTTTTGGAATGTATGGCATAATATACATAGTAATAACTAAATTGCATTGTTGCTTTATTATTATTATTTATGATTATTTACATTATTTACATTTATTTATACCATGAATAATTAGAAGTATAATTATTTTTAATATTTTTAAAAACTCTCAGTTATTTGTGAATATTTACGGAATTTTGACTTATTATCTACTTTTTAGGTTCTTTTAAACCAGCAAAAATATAGATGAATATAGAAGAAATCCTATCCTTTTGCTAAATATATTTTACAAAAATATTTTATTATATATATATATATATTATATGCATTAAAAAGTTGTAAGTAAATTAAAAATTATATATGCTTAGTTAAAATAATATATTAAATTTTGATATAATAAATTTATTGCGGTGGTAATTTTGAATTTTATGAAACATATTAGAAGTATTATAGAAATTTAAAATTTATAAATTTATATTTATAGTACTCATGTTACAGAAAAAATTTTACCAAAATATGTAGAACTACGATCTTTAATTTAAATCATTATATTAAATTTTAATTTGTAAATTCTAATTTTGAGTTCGTTTGTTAATATTTTTATTAACACTTGTGCTATCAATTTGACATTATGCACTGCGATCACTGCTAGTAGCGAGGCAACAGCTATGAATTGGGTCTGGGATCCTGCCTCATTATAATTCGAATACTACAAGTATACTTGTTCAAAATTTCATGAAGATGTGTACACATTATGTGTCAAAATGACCTGTATTTTTATCAAGGGTCGCATGTTGTATATATACTGTCATCCCACGTGTCCGTGTATATGCGTGCTATTGTGAACTCATTATCAAAATATGTAATATTTTATGAAGACACAGCTACAAGGACCACAAAGTGCGAGAAAAATCAGGAAATTTCTTAGGCACAGTAGCGTTAAGTGCTCGTCTATATATTTAACTATTTATTTTAAAAGAATTTATTAATTATGAATACTTTTTAGAATACAAATGTTTTTGAACTTGTATATGAGATATCATGGTATGATAATGAAATATTAACGAGACCGATATAAAGTTCAATATAAATTTATTTATATTAATTGATATAATAATATTATATTATTATTATATGTTTTAAATTTTCACAATAACAAATAAATATTTTTGGGATAAAGATAAATTATATTATTTGAGAGTGACAACAACAAAAATTTAAATTACAAGATTATTGTTTTATTTGCTTCATCTCATACTTCTTTAAACCATCACAAAACTTGACATGGCAATAACACAGGGAAAAGGACTGCTTGGCCTCTGAAGTATAGTAAAAATCTGTAAATATTCGTACTAATTTCAAAAGTACTTATTTATTCCTTTGGAAATATGGTATATTTATGTGAGTTTCTACAGTGAAACAACCAGGTATCAACTTTAAATTTGTTAGGATATAATATCACATGACCTTCTACGTGTTAACATCTCATTCATTTAATTTATTTAGAAATATGGTATATTTATTTAGGATATAATATCACCAGCGCTAGTCACTAGCAATAGCATCAGAGCAGATTTTTGTCTACACCGTTAGACTCCAAATTTCGTATTTATCCATGAGTTAAAGTGACTCACAAATAAATGAGCCAACAAAAAGAAATACATTAATATGACAGTGTCTTTCAAAAACTCAAACATATAAATTGACAAGATAGATCTATCTACATATATATAATAACTTTTTTATATTATTTTATTCATAAACTCGAGACAAATATCAACTAACGTATATGCGTGGTCCATTCTGAGGACTTGTTTTATTTATATTATTACAACTCATTACTAGTGAAACGATATCCTTTCACAGTAAAGTAATTCATGGACAGAAGGTAATGACATAATTAGCACCACCGGTGCACGAAAATGTACTGCTGGGATCATCATAAGCGTAACTGTACGCTTGAGGGCATTGGTTTTTGAAAATCATGGAATAGCTGGTTGGTGGGCATGTTTCAGGAGTACTAAAGTCCCCTGTGCAGCAATATTGTGGCTGATTCAACGCAGCACATGCACTTTTGCAAGCAATTACACTCCCGTCAGACCCTTTTACTGCAAGCTCTGATGGACAAACCCCATTCACGTTCCCTCTACAGCTAGTTGCAGTGCAATTAGCGCCAGAACCACCTTGTGGGGCTACCGAAAGAGGCAAGTTGAAGCCATCAACAAGACTAAGATCGAAGAAATCTTGTCCATTATTCGCTGCAATAGTGAATTCCGCAAGAGATGCAGGTGGTGCTGCACCGTTGCCGTTGCACGTTACTTGACCAGAGCCACAGTCTGCAGTAGCACAAGTGAACTTGCCGGCTGAGTCCGTAGAGCACTGTGTTCGTGCCCAAACACGCCCAGACCATGGAGAAGGAACATTCAGAGTATTTGTTGCTTTAGAGGCTAATTCGAAACCTGTGCTTGATAGCTGAGCTGCACTGCCCCCGGTTAGGGTTCCTGGCCAAATAGTGTAGGGACAGTTGTTTGTAATACTGATTGTGGCCATGCGAGCCCCTGCAATCAATAAAAATAATAGTAATTATTTGGTAATCATAAATAAAAAGAACCCAATGAATAATGTGCTAAATAAAGAAAGAAAATGTTGTTTACCATTGATGAGAAAAGCGAAGGTAAGGGACAATATTACTTGAGCATTCATCATGGATGCTTTAATTAATTTGTTAGCTGTAAATTAATATGTTGAACATGCTTAACTTTGAAACAAGGAGAGATATATATAGTTTTGAAGTTCGGAAACTATAAAACAATATCGTGGAAAATTCAAAAGCTCAGTTCCAAAATTCGGCATTGATTTTGAAAATTCAGTAGCGCGGTCTTGGCCACGCAAGTAGCGCTGCTGATGGAGCATTTGACTTTGTCTGAGTTTTGGAATATCAGAACGCATAGAAATTTTGTCGGTTTGAAAATATTTATTTCCAAAATATTTATTTCGACAATAAAAACGTTCCAACGATGTGATTTTGTAAGCGGATGTGAAATTTTTTGTTTTGATATACAACGCAATCAAAACAAATATTTTTGTCGGAAATTCTAATATAGAGAAAATTAAGAAAATATTATAAATGAAAAATGAAAAAAAGGGTCATGAAGGAAACCAAATAAAAATAAAATTCACTTTTTTCCAAAGAAAGTGTTCAGTTTTAGTCTCTGTCTTAAATGGGACTTATTGTTGGACATGTTTTTTAGCTTGAATTCTTTTTTGTTTTATTAAATATGTTTGGCAGGAATTTATTAGAATTAATCTTTTTTTTTCTTAGTTCTTTTAACATTAATGCTATTTATACTCTTTTAACATTAATGCTATTGATACTAACTCTTACACAAATTCATTAAACAAATTGTTGAATAAATATTGTGTTATTGACATATATTTTCACAAAAATAAAAATAAAATAATTTATATAGAACACGTAGCAAAAAAATAATTTTACTACATTAATTTATATATGAAAAAAAAAAATTAGTTTAAAAATTTTTATCTTTAACATTAATAGTTCGGTGGAATCCAAATTTTTAAGGTTGAAATTGAAAATTTATGTCCTTATAATTATTGGAGTATAAATTAATATTTTTGAAATTAGCAGGATTAAATTGTACATTTCATTATTCTTAAAGGGTTCTTTCTCCTAAAATGTATGTATGAATGGATTTGATAACTGAATCAAATTTATTAAACTTATTTAGAAGTAACAATGTTGGTATCCATCAACTCTCGCATTAATGAAATGAAAGGGTTTTATTTGTAGTTTGAGAAACCTGATTATCCTCTACGATTATAACCTATATAATAAATTACATACGTCATCACTTATTGATCATTGACCAATACATTGAGCACTTAAATTGAGTCTGCATAGAAATATAACTCTTTGTATAAATTTATCAATTTTGTTTAATAGCATTTAATCTTCTGGATCAAGGTATAAACATCTTTATTAAGTATTATTAAATCTTTAGCTGGGTTAAAATCATTATGTTTGGTCCATTCCTCGTGTCGACCTCAGAAGAAATTGTGAAAAAGAAAAAAATAATGCACACCAATATGGTGTTTGGTCCGCTGCAAAACGACATAATGGAAGTTTTAAGGTCAGTGCAAAAATTTGGCATTGACTCTGGAAAATTAGTAATTCCGTATTGGTCACGGCCTAAAGTAGCGTGCCAAACAAGGCATTAAACTTCGTTGGAGTCTCGGAATTTCAGAGCACATGGCAACATGTCCTTTTCAAAATATTTATTTCCCCAATAAAAACTTTCCAACAATGTGATTTTGCAAGCGGATGTGAGATTTTTTCTTTATTTAAATTTATAATGCAATAAAAAAATTTATTTATGTTGGAAATTTAAATATAGACAAAATTAGAAAAGATTATAAGTAAAGGAAGTCGTCCCATTTTTTGCACAGGATAAGTCCTTCTTCTTTTGTCAGGGAAAACCAAATAAAAATAATATTCACTTTTTCTCAAAAAAAGTGTTTAGTCTTTGGTCTAAGTCATAAATGGGACTTATTGATAGACATAATTTTAGTTTGAATTTTTTTTATTTTATTACATAAATTTATCAGAAATTTATTAAAATTAATCTTTTTTTTTCTTAGCTCTATTAACACTTATACTGTTAATACAAATTCTTATATAAATTTATTAATATAAATTAATAGATAAGTATTATATTATGAGTACTAATCTTGTATTTTCACAAAAATAAGAATAGAATAAAATACACGAAACACATGCTACAATAATATAATTTTACCACATTAATTTATAAAAAAAAATGTCTAAAAATTTGTAATCATGACATTATATTTCTACTATGGTGCAAATACAAATATTTAAGATTCAAATTAAATAATTGTAAACTTATAATTATTTTTTGATTTTATTAAAAAAACTACAAAAGTAATAGGATTGGCATCCAACTCATTCAACCTAGCTAATGGTCTGAAATCTTAAAAGTGACAGGTTGCTAGACATTAAGATACCTTTATGATATTTTAAGTTATCTATTTTTTAATTTTTTATCTTATTATAAAATAATTTTTTAAATTAAGAAATTAAGTTTTCCTTAGTTTCATCGTAAAATAACATTTTTGATAGAAAATTTGAAATGTTGAAATTGAAATATCAAAATAATTTTAACACAAAATAAGATATGCAAAACAGAGAGTAATTTCTAGTTTTATTACATGTATAAAAAAATTTTAAAAAAATATTTTTAAAATGTTAAACACAGTGAAGTCTTCATAAACAGAGTGAAGTCTTCTTTATTTTTCTTAGGATATATTTGGCCAGAAAAATGAAAAGAAAAGAATCCTTAACTAAAAAATGTTCCTGTATTTAGTTGGAGGAATGAAGGAGAAAAAGAAAATTCCTTCAAAATCATTATTCCAACAAGTAGGAGAATGATTACTCCTCTCCCAAAGTTGGAGAATAATGGTTCCACTTCTCCAAAATAATTGTATTTTTAATTTATCACTTATTTATATTATTTTCCTGTAATTTTTTATTTTACACTACAACAAAAGAGTAAATAGACCACTTGAGTTGCATGTGATAGATATCTTTTACAACATGCACTTTGCATGTAATTTATTAAGAAATTGTAGAAAAATTGTTTTGATATACAATTGCAAAAAGTAAGTGGTCAATGATAAAGAAGCAAGTAGTTAAAACTATTATACACCACGTACTTATGTTAATTGTGAATAAAATTTTAAACTAAATCTTTTGCCAGCATAATTGCATATGGTTGATATTCACTAATCTACAACTTTTAAGTGTGTGTTGTATTTTTTGCTATTATAACATATCACCACTTGTACATGTACGGGGTCTACATTTTATTTAAACTTTTTACCACTATATATTTGTACGTTATAAATATGAATTTCAAAATTGCTAACACATATTATTGTAAGTGGTCAATGCAAGGTCCCAGCAAGTGATTTCTATAGTATTCATTATTTATATATATTATCAATGAAATTAAATTTTGATATTAATTTGTATACATTATAACAAATTAGCTGCAAAATTTATAAAAAATATAATACCTCTATTACAACTTAATGATATCAGCCAAAGTATGTCATTTGTATACAAAAAATAAGCATTGTTTGTTTCACAAAAAATTATATATCAAATATACACAAAAAAATTATACTATACTATTGTTCGTTTGACAAAAAACAATATAAGCACAAACATAGATCCTCAATAGAAGCTTATGTATTTTGAAGATAATGCAATAGTTGTTCTTATAGCATCCTCAAAGACTTTAAAAAAGCTACTAGGTCGATATAAAACAAGTTCTTTCGAACTTGGAATTACCTTTCTCACCCAAACTTTTCAATAATTTGGACCAAGAACTGGATGATGGACAAACTATCGAGGATCAATAGATGTAATTTCAACTTCTGCAACTATTTCATCCATGTTGCACCAAAGTGATAATTTACATTCAGCATTTTTAACAAAGTCATCTTGGAAGGTAGCATTAAGCAACTACAACAAAACCAAAGAAACCAAAAGTTTTTTTAAAAAATTCACCAATAAACATGAGAATATTTTGCAAGTGATTTATTGGAAAAATCACTTAAAAAGATGATGCAAGAAATTCCCTTCTAACATTAGAATTTCCTTGTGAATTTTTAGCATTTTCTTCATAGTTTGTAAAGATAAAAAAATTAATTAATATTTGTTATATACTTAACTAATATCCATTATAAAAATTTGTTAGTTTACAAAGAGAAAAGAAGCTCAACTACACGATTAAGTATGTTTGGTATATTTCCAATATAACATAATTTAATTGTTCCACATATACTAATTCCTAATATAACTGCATATGGGATAAAAAATCTAGCATTTTGGTTTCTTTTACAAGCTAGTAAGCCTTTCTTGGCTAAGGACCTAACATGAAAATTTGAATCCACTCATTAACCTAAAGATTATCAACTCCACTCAGAATTAAATAAGCAATGAAATTGGAAAAAGAAAGATTAAATAGCCAAAAGTAAATCATCAAATGTAATTGCATGTAGATAATAAAAATTAAAATTTTCCTTCACAAATGATTACATATGATAGTTATAGTAGAACCAATAATAATAATAATAATTAAAAATTAAAACATGCAATTTTGAATAAACTATTCCCATTTCTTCACTCAAATAAGACTTATAAAAAAAATGGTCGTATGTCACCATTGGAAATATTCTATCTTACATTGATGAAGTTGCTCAAATTGCATGATAGCCAACATCAAATATTGAAAAATAACGAAAACCACCATTCAATTAAGTTGAAATATGGAAAAGTAAAGATTGGTTAGTTAGGTCACGTATTTCATCATATAATATTTAAAATATTAGTAACATTCAATGCTTAATCTATAAGATAACTCGATTTAGTTAATATTATTATAAACAAACTTGCAAGCAAGAGATTGAATATGCATTCAAAAAAGTTGTAGAAAGAGAATTTCATATAGACATACATTAACATCCTTAACTTAATTTTCAATATTAAACATTTGAATATAATTTATTTTCCTTACCCAAAGATTTGCAAAATAAATCCCTTCACGTGCTCCATTATCCTAAGAATAACTTCGATGATTTTACAACTATTAAGTGGCGCGAAATAGAGAATATACAATTGTATTTGTTTACATTTTTGTCACCTAAAAATTACTTGTACAAGCTTGTAGTCTTTCGCTTGCTACTTGACCATGTGATTGAAATTAAGAAAATATATACTTCAAAACAAAGTGATATTGATTAATGGAATGAAACAAAAAAAATATTTGCTATTTCATTACTTGAAGAATATTTCTAAAGAATGTGCCCCAACACTTGCATATTTGTCATGAGACTAAAATTAGGAAAAAATATAAAGCATGAATTAAAGGTGATTAAAAAATATTCACTGGCACAACTACTAACTTGGTGAAGGAATACAAATTATAACAAAAAAAAAAAATACAGTCTTGACATTATTAATATTAGTCCATATATTACTTGAAAAGAGAATGTAAGGGCTTCTTTTAAACCATCGGTATTCCTTCTTAAATCTTTTGTATTGTTTTAGACTATCAGATAATCAAAAATATTTATTAATGTATCACCAACAATATTATTATTGTAACTAAAAACAATGTTCTAATTTAGATTAAAGGATAAAATATTTATTTGCCAAAGAATATACCTGAACTTTGTTTGTAGCAGCTTGTGCTTCTTCATTTTGTTGTTTACTTTGAGATTGTCAAGAAGAATTAATATATCTCCAAAAAAATTATATTTTTTTAAAAGTTGTAAAGCACATCTGAAGAAATTTTATTAGGCTATACAACACAGTATCTGCATCTATTTCCTAAGACTATATATAGAAAAATATATATTGATTCTATAACTTTGTAAATAATGTCAAATGAAATAGAAAACATTATTTTCTAAATTTTTCACCTTAAGTATGTTTTTCAAATCACAAGCATCAATCTTTGCGTCTCTATCCTTTCAAATAATTAAAAAGTTATATTATAAATTCTATAATGAAGTCATTAGCAATGAAATTGTTTATTATGCATGTAATTATACTAACATGCTTCAAGGCCAATTTAAGTACAATAGTAGTTAGATTATAGAGTTGAGATTTAAATCCTATACTTCCTTTCTTAATTGATTTAAATTTTCTTTACCAAACATTAAAGCTTGCACTTTTGAAAGAGTTGTTCCAAAACATAGACCTTTCATGTATCCTCGATGGTCAGGTCTAATAAATTTCACTATTACATCATTTCTTATTGATGTGACATCACATCTCAATCTATAAATTCGACCAAGTGACATCTACTATACATCTGTAAAAATTATATTCCATGGGTAACTCACACGAATGTGTAAGATCTATAATATTATATTTACATAAAATTCATATAGTTTATATATAATTTGGGATGTGGACCATAACTTTCTTAGAATTATCTAATTTGAAATATTAAAAAAAAATAAAAAGGTGAATAATAACCTAGTGAATAAATGAACAATGATGAGTTAAAATCATAAAATATGAATCATAGTTTCATTTTAAAAATATAACAATTTACAATAATTCAAATCATTTAACTTTATAACTAAACAAATCATAGGAAATATTTTTATATTTAAAATTTTCTGGATTTCAATAACAAAATCTAAACTTGCCCAAAAATGATTCCTTAAGATATCCCCCGATAAACACTTGATTGACATCTCAAAACTTATAAATGAGTTATTTCACATATTTATATAAATTTAAGAATCACTAAACTCACTCATTAGTATTGGTCTAAGATTCTTATATGGCAACAATACATTTACTTAATATTGACCTGCAGACTTCTTTTTCTCCCCTTATCATTTAGTCCTATAGGTAACTTACAATTCATCTATTGTATTTTCATGCAAAAAGCGAAACTCATATCACATGAAACCCACTCTAGTTCTATATAACTGACGATGTGTCCTTATTAATAATTAATTATGCATAACCATGCCAATAGGCACTCCACGAAATCTTATATCACAAAATTATTTCAATAATTTTTTATATATACTCATTAATATCAGTACAAAATAATCTCATTATAGTTCATTCATCCATGAGTAAAGTACATAATTTACAATTTATATTTTCTTTTAAATTTACTTTTACTCTAACATTTTAAATCTATATTCATAAATTATTAGAACTCCTCATTTTATAAAACTATAAAATATTTAAATTCACTTTATTGAAAAGCATTGAAAAGAAATTTATATTTATAAATCATTTAAATTATTATTATTAAACAATATTAAAAATTCATCCATTTACTCATTATTCATGGAAGGATTAGAACTCTCAAGTCTAATCTCCTCGTTGACAAGATCTTTTTTTGCTATACCAAGTCTTAGACAAGATTTATGCATACATATGGTATCAATATGCCGAAATATGAAAATTTGACCCTCAGATAATACATGTGTTGCATATGTTTATAGCTGACATTTATTGAATTATTAGCATTAATTCATAAATCTATTCATTGCACCAAAATAAGTTACAAATAGTTTACAATACACTAAATATTATTACATCCATTTTTAACCATTGAATTCTAAAATATTACACACAGTATATCAATATTTTAAGCCATCAATTGTAACGAATTATGCATGTTATTATTAATTAAAATATAGAAATTTATAGATTGGATTTAAGTATTCAAATAATCACTAATTTCATTTTTTTATCACATGAAATCATTAATTTTTAAAATTTATAATTTATATGATTTAACACTAATTTATGTTATACTTTTTCCTTCACCTTAAACATTCATTTAGTTTTATTCTCATGCATTAGAATTATTCAATATGACTTAGAAATCATGTAAAATAATCTAACTAATTTAAGCCATGCATGTCACATTCACATACATATCATTAAAATTAATATGAATAAAATTCATTTATTCATATAACAAAAATATAAATTCATACATATTTAAACACTAAGATATATTCATATACACAATTTAACATAAATCACTCTTTAGTATATATTTATATAAGCATCCAATTCATCATAGAATCAAACCAAAACATATATATATACACACACACAAACACACTAATTTTTTGGTTACTTATGGGATTTCTAAAATAAAAAATTAGAATATGTTTCCAATTGACTTCTATCATGATTCTAAGCAAGAAAAATAATTAAGAACCTCACCACAGGTCTTTTATGCTTGAAATCTCCTTCCTTAAATTTTCTTTGAATTTTCTCTCCAATAAGATTAATTGAAAATCAAGTATATTCTTAGGTCTATAGGATTTTTTTATAATTTTTTTAAAGTATTTTGGTGGTTTATCAATGATGGGAGATGAGAGAAATGAACGAGGAACATGATGAAATTTGGTGGAAGCTTGAAGAAACTTAGAGAAGGAATGAAAACGATGAAAAGTTTGGCCAAGTGGGGGAATTATAGTTAAAAGTCTAGATTTTAACTTTTTATCTACCAGTCATAGCAATTGGGATATATATATAATTCTTAAATTTGTTTTGAAATTAATATATTATGAAATTACTAATTTACTCTTAATTTAATGAAAAAAATTCTAAAAAAACCTTGCTGGTTTATAAAAATTTTAATTATGCAATTTATGAAATAATTATCTACTATGTTACCAATTTAACCTTAAGAAATCTCGCTATGCCATTTCCTAAGGATTTTAATGATTTCTATGTTCATATAACAAAAATAAAATTAAAAAATTTAGTAAATCAAATATAAAAATATTCATAATATCTTGTACCTTGATTTAATGTTGATAAATAAACATACACTCGGTTTAATGCTTTTATATACATAATGTATAATCAATATATTATGTATGCAATGTCATGCACCTAAATAATTTTAAAGATTTTTATGTAGATTTTACAGCATTTTAGAAACTTCTTTGAGTTCATTCTACAAAATACATACACAATTGAATTTTTAAGATATTGCATAAATAAATTGGAACATTCAAATTAATAAACCAAATGTAAGTAAGATAATTATCATACAATTTTCTCCCCAACTAATTCATTAATCAGTGTCTCATTTTTTATGTATGTGCACCAATCCAAACTTTAACTCTAGCAACATCTTCTAGATTTCACTTGCTTCTCTTTGTACAAAGCATTATAGATAAGCTTTTATTTGTAATCAAAATATATCATAATGGAAATCTTACCATTTCATCTTCTTTTCTTGCATATCCTTTTGACTTAACCCATATAGTAGATTATTCTTTACTTTCACTTTTTTAAAATTTTCACTTATTTTTTATTCAATGCATAAACAATTAGACCATTCAAGGTTTAAATTTTATAAATTTTAATTATTACATGAATTATTTTATGAGTGTTATAAATGATTGTCATGTAACAATAATATACATGATCTTTGGACTTGAGATTATTAGGGTTTCCAACATTAACAGTAATATATTTTGATATTTTCAAAAATCAACCATAATAGGGTAGACTATAAAGAAAATAGTAGGATATGTCATTATTCATGTAAAGATATATGTATGATCAAAATATAATTTGTCCTTCTTTTATAATAGAAATGATATTTTGAATTTTTTAATTAAGTGAGATTATAAATATATATGATTATATTATAATAAGTTAATATATAATAGTAGTCTCATTTTTTAATAAATTTATTCAAGATATCAAAGAAATATAAAGATTAAACTATACGAAAATGACACTTTTATGCATTGTGTTCAATTGAGATATTTAGAATAAAAAAAATTAAATTACACGATAATATTAGCTACGAATAAAGTGATATTAAACCACTGACATTCTTATCACTTTGGTAGTTGTGATGTATTGTTAGATACTACTCACTACTTATAATATTAAAAATTAGATTTTAGTACCACTACTAACGTCACAAGAACATGTTGTACTACAAATTAAAATAGAGAATAATAGGAGCGTAACTTCATGAGATGAATTTTAATATAAATGGGGAATCCTAATTTTAACTAGAATTCTTTATGTTATTTAGGCATTGGATTTGGTTAGACTAAGTATGCAAAGTTGGTCTAAATTTATTATTATAGACTTTATTGATTAGATTGGGGGAATAATGAAAGGCTCAGATTCAATGTGTTTATTTTTAAACTAAAAATCTAAAATAATATTATAAATATATAATGTTTTAGTGTTGTGCTTAGAGATTTTTTTTTTCTTTAATGTGTTTTTCTTTTGAGAAAATAAAAACACGGAAAAAAACAACTGACACATATAAAAGGCAAACACAAAATAAAGAAAAACAATTGACATACACAAAAGGTATAGGAGCTAGCACTCTAGTTTTTACCTAGTCGTGTGAATATCGCAAAGACACAAGACTAAATCTATATTTATGGTTTGACAAGTTAATTAACATATGTAGTATTTTTGAATCTTATATATATATATATATATAATACTAGAGTTTTATCTCATTGATCCGAAAAAAGAAACTAAACTTTTTTTTTACACATATGTATGTTCTGGTTTTCTTATAGAAAATTCATAGGATAGTTAAATATTAATGGTATCTTTAACAATTTATTGTATTTTCTTGACTATAATATGGAATAGGACTTCATTTCACCTATGTCTTGTTATATCCTTATTTATCAATCAACTGTACGAATTTGTCCATGTACCATACCTAGTAATGGCTTTAATAAATTGCTCAAGTAAAAGCAATTAAAAACAAAAGATGTGTCACTCCATTTGTAGCTTTTTTAGTCTTAAGATTTTTCCCATGATATTTTGTTATTTTTACTTGGTTATGTTTTTTTGTTTAATTTGCTTATGGTTTTTTCCCTTTTCAATAGTTGTCATCACAAGTGATATTTTTTATACTTTACCTTTCTATAGTTAGACATTGAGGATAATGTCTCAATCTAGTTAAGGGGAAGGGATAGTTGACACAAGTTGTTATTTTTATTTCTATGTTTGTATGAAAGAAAAAATAGACATATCCTTTAGATTATAGATGGCAAATTAGAAAGTAATGTTAAGATCATCATATGGTGCTATTTGTTTTGAATTTTGAATTTCATATGTAAGGTTTTATCATTAACTTTTGTTTGAATTACTAAAACTTGTAAATTTAATCATTATCACTTAATAAGTTATTTTGTTCATACACTCGTCGAACAATGATTCATAAAACCAATTTTCACACACATTGTGAAACATGTGGATGGCAAACTAGAATATTGTAATATTTTATTTCTTTTGGTTTGTCAAGGTAGCATGTATAAAGATAAGGAATTTTTTCAAAAAAATAAAGAATGCTCTAACTACGCTTTTAATTGGTAACCGAGCTTCTAACTTAGTCAATAATGAATGCTAGTGTAAAATGGTAAAATTTTAATATGCATAATTTCATAGTCCTCTTAACTCATGTAATTAAATTGAAAGGACTCAACACCTAATGCCTTGAGGCCAATAGGTTTATGAATTATTAGCTGAAAGCCCATAACATGGGTTAAGAATATATTTTTTTTCATAATAATAATAATAATAATTAAAATAACCTCTTTAAAAAAAATACCTTAACAAAAATTAGAATAATGTCGTTTATTTTCAATTAAGCCCCACGACAATGTATTGGTCACAAAAATCATAGAAAGAAAGTTTATTCATGACTTGACCAATTGATATTTAACACATAAACAATGAAACTTATAAGTAATAGTTTGTTCATTTGAAAAGATCAAAAGAGAAAAATGATTATCACCTTGGATGTAAATTTTAAAAATTATTTCTAAATTATTAAGGAGTAGTATTAAACTGGATGAATGTTATGAATACTTAAAAAGTATATATTTATTTAAATTTTAAATAATTATTTTACAATTAAAAATGTTATAAAATTCTCTAAACTAAAGGAATATATTATTTTAGTAAATAATTTAAAGGCATAAATCATATATTTAATCCAAACAACATTCCCTGCGTTATTATTGGCCCAATCTTTAGTTTATTATTAATGTATTTTTATTTTTAACTATTTTTCAAGACTCATTTAATTAAAATAATAGTTTTTTCTTTATACATACATATTTGTTCAAATCCTGTCAAACTATTAATATTGTAAAATATACAAAAAAAATATAATAAATAAAGGATAAGTTAAAATATTATTTTTTTAGATATTTGTAAAAATAACTAGGATAATGTAGACAAAAAAATATGTATTAACAACTAACAAAAGTAAAGATAAGAAACTGTCCTATTAAAAAAATTATACAATGCAAACAAAGACCCTGCCCCCATTGGACTTTTCTTTTTCAAAACATTTTTACTATAATTTTTTGATATGTAGTACAATATAGGCTAAGATTATTACTTACCATTATATAAAAATAATTTAACCGGTCTAGCCTTTTTGTATAGTCCAGACCAGCATACCAAACACATAAAAAAGATCAAATATAAAGGTTGATAATTAACTGTATAAAAAAAATAATACATCACATAAAATGATATAATTGCTAAACTTAATTCATCTTACGTAAGATCACACCAAACAACTAATAGAGCCCTTGTATATGCAAGTAGTAGTATTATATTTTTTTCTGAAACTAGTATTTTCATTCTCTACATATAAAATAGATATCTATCTCCATCAAATCAACTTACTTACAAACTATTTTCTTTTAAAGAATTTGTTTTTCATTGTTCCGCAACCATAAATTTTATGTAATGTTAGATATAGTAAATCTAATAAGTAAATTACTACTAAAAAAGAATTGGAATACTTTCTAATAAAAAGATAGAAAAAAGAAGTCAAAACTCAATAACAATAACTAAATATTTTAAAAATAAAATAAATATTACTGGTAACGACATAATCAATCATTTTTTGGATTAAACTCCTGAATTAGACTTGTTTGGCAAGGCAATGTGAGATATTGATATTTTCGAATACTATAAACAAATATCTAACAAACATATTATTAAGAGATATATCTCTTATAGAAATTATTTAAATTAAAATTAGACTTATAGTCTCACTTCAAATGAATATATATATATATATATCTTAAATCACTTTTGCCAATTCTTGAGGTTATAAATAATTTCATATTTTAGACTCTTTATTTTTTTTAACTTCTTGTCTATGAAATATTGTTGAATTCTAAAATTGATTTATCGGGAAGGGTTATCAAAATAGAAGAAAATGGACTTGATTGGTCGAATGCTGATTTTAAATTTGTAATTTTTTTTGGATTGACGAATAGAAATTTGTATGTCATATTTAATTGTGAGTCCATTAAATCCTTCAGAAATGAAAATCTAACTTGCAAGGTTCAACGCATGTATTAGGCAACCTAAATTTTATTGGCGCTACAAATTTACACAGTGTAACAAAGTGTTCTGCTAATTTGGCAGTATGTACTGCAGTCCCGTTTGTCGCAAAAGTAACAAATTATGAATTAGGTCCTTCGTGTTACTTTATTATAACTTCAAATAATTCACAGCTACTCATTTATGGATCATAGTTTTGTGAAGTGAAGACATTCACATGTGGCAGTATAACTTGTATCTTTGTTAAGGACCGTCGCGGCGTGCATGGTGTTCGCGTTACTTCTCGTCTAATATATTATTTCTTTATTTGAATTTTAAACTAGCAAAAGTTTTAAGTTTGTAATTAATTTGATGGCAATAATTTTTTATTTTTATTACAACGTATATATAAAGATACGAATAGCGTGCTAGGATAATATTTTGTTTCGTGCCATCTTTGAGTAGAAATTTGGTTCAATGCCATTATTGACCAGATTTATCTCCATATAATTTTGTCTCGCTGGAAACACTCTGAATAAGCAATGCCATTTTAAGCTTTTCCAAGTGGAGAAAACAATTTTGAAAAGATTTGTCTTGCAATACCATCAGTACTTTTTTTCCCCGTCTGTTTCTTTTCACAAGAAAAGTACACAATGCTTGTTTTGACTAGTCTTAGTCTTTCATTGTCTATTGGTGACGTAATTTGCACGTTAAAAAATATTTTTAAAATTTAATTGCTTAATAAATTGAAAATATATAATAATTTTGTCTGTACGTGTCCACTTGCAGCACTTTTATATCTCTCACGACACGACGAGAGTGCCATTCCCACCTGTTGGAATATTGAAATTTTAAAAATAATTTTCTTATTTTAATATTTTACACAACACAAGAATATTTTCTTATTTTATTATATGCATAAGAAATTTAAAAAAAAATTTCAAAAATATTGATGTTTTCTTTCCTATTATCATTTTTTATTTTTATGGGAGGACACCTTTTTTTATCAATATGTGATTCAAAATGTTCTTCTAAAGTTGTATTTCTCTTAGAAGCTAAAAAAAATTTTAAAACTTTTTACTTTTTAACATCTTTATATAGGTTGGAGTTGAGATAGTAAAGAGACATCAAATTTATGGACTTTTTAACTTTAACTTGGAAGACTTAAAAACGAATCATCTTTTGAGAACTTAATCTTCTAAATTAATTCTAGGTAATTTCACTAAAGCTTAAGATTAAACTCTCAAAAAATTATATATAGTAAATAAAACCTAGATTATAGGTTGGACTTCAAGTTAGTAAAAAGACTTAGATCTCTTGACTTCTTAGCTCCAACTTGGAAGACTTAAAACCAATCATCTTGTGAGAATTTAATCTTTTAAATTAATCATAGATTATTTCACTAAAAACTTAAGATTGCACTCTCGAAAAATTATATATAATTAAAGTTCATTGATTTAAAAATCTTTTAAATTAAATTTGGGTTTAATCATAAATTAGTAATATTTACTTAATCAATCATCTATTTAATACTCGTAATTAAATCAAATTTATTATAAATATCATGTTTATTTAATTATATATTTATCTTAAGTCATTGAATTGCTTTAATGGTTATTTTAATATTTTTATATTTATAAATAAATATTATTATCTAATAAACAATTTTATTGAATAAATCTCATAAATTTAAATAATCAAGTAATGAAATTAGGTTGAGTAAGTATTATTTGTATAGATTCCATATTACAAATATATATTCATACAATCAATGAAATTATATCCCTAAGTCATTGAGACTTTTACCATATAATAAATTTCACTTCGTAATAACTTAAAAGACATAACCTATAAATACAAGTTCATTATTTAGTCAAGATTAAAATCAATCAAACTTATTAAAATTTATATAAATTAAAATTATTGAAATTTATTTAATTAAATTTTATTTTATAGTAGTCCAGTTTAATGTATAATAAATATATACTAACTTTTTTATATAAAGTCTCTACTTCAATAATTAAAATAAATCATTTATTAAAAATACAAAAGTTATAATCTTACATTATAAAATATCCATTTCACAAATGACTGTGAACAAATTTTTATTCATAAAAAATTTAAAAATTAGATCTTTTTGTATAGCATTTTATACTTAATATATAAATTACAGATTTTATAAATAAGGACTTACACACACACACTTTATAAATAAGGACTTACACGCACGTGCATATTCAATAGCATATAAATAAAATTTATTAAAAGAAAATTTTATTATAATAAATATTTTAAAGTCACAAATCATCACTTTTGAAAGGGGTTAGGGTTTTTAGAACTATTTTCACTTAGGATTCCCCAGCGTAGTCCCTAACCTAGATCCTATACTTGCTAAAGCAAGCTAATCATTTTAAACATATGATCTTGTACGAAAGTTCCCTCTACTTGTCAGTGTTCATTATTTTTCTAATAGCAGCTTGTCACAAAAGTTCTATTTTTATTAACAAATATCTTTGCTAAGCTGAAGATCATATCTAATGCAGTGGGAATAGTCTCATGTTGCTTGGTTAAGGAGTTGGATAAAGATGCCAAAATATAACATTTAGGCATATCATGTGACTGCTTCTATTTATCATAAGCATCTATTTTTGCTTGGGTTGCACTATCATTTAGACAAGGAAGGCAAGGCTGGGTTAGCACAAACTTATGTTCCTTAACTAGAAGAATTATATTAAGATTCTTTTTCTAGTCTTCATAATTAGGTCCAATTAATTTATTATCGTTTTGTAAAGAAGTAAAAGTGAGCGATCCCATTGATTTTGTAGAGCCGCAACCACTGAAGAATCTCTATCACAGCCACTTACCTAAAAGCCATGCGATCCCGTCAATTATGGAGTCACAACCAGCCAAGGAAACTCCAGCACAATAAAGAATAAAAATAGAAATTGTATCACTAGCTGTCATAGAGTCGTTGTAAGCCTTCCATATATTCTTTATTCTACTTCTATATAATGAAAATGTCATACGTATCTAATGCAAAAAATAAAAAATAAAAAATAAAAAAAAAAGGAAAAAAGCGGGAGTTCTTATAAAATACAAGAGTATTTTCTTTCTTTATGATATCAGAGCTTTCTTTTTAGCATACGCTAGCAAAAGTTGATCCAACCTCTTTCGTGTCTTTATAAACAATGGCAACACATATCGTGAACAATTACATCACTCTACGCCTTACCCCTGACAACTAACCAACCCGGAAACACCAAGTTCTTCTCCAAGCTGCATTGTATGATTGTTCGGATTTGTTAACAGGTGTAGACAAAGCTCCTATTGCACATCTCCCTGCTTCTGGCTCATCTCAGGATGCAACTCCAAATCTTGATCATGGCTAAAGCGTGATCTCTAGATGCATAGGTGGATTACGGCCACCTTGTCTAAAGAATCTCTTGGCTTGATTGTTGGCCTTGACTCCTCTTACAAGATGTAGACTACTTTGCAAGACGCTTCTGCTCATGCCTCTACCATGCGACGTATTACTCTTCAATAAAAACTCCACAACATGAAAAAAAAAAAAAAAAAAAAGACACTGATATGACTCTCTCGGTTTATCTCCGTGAGTTCAAAAAAATAGTTGACAGCCTTTCAGCTATTGGATATCTAGTAGAAGACAATGAAAAAGTCTTCTATTTACTTTGGGGTCTTGGCCGGTCCTATGAATCCTTTGTGGCATCCATGATGTGACCTCGAACCCCTAAATACTATGAAATAATACCCTTGTTATAGAGTTTTGATTCTCACACTAACAAGGATGATGATGATGCAGAAAATTTGTATGCTTTCTATGGCCAAAGGCTACGAAAAATCTAACAAAAGATATTGCAATACACCAAAGAAGAATGGTACTCCTAGTGTCAAGCCTATCAAATCCTCTATGTAAAATCTACAACGAGGTCATGATAAGGCCACTGAACGTGCCTCTACCTCTATAGTTCGTTGTCAAATTTGCAAGAAGCTTGGCCATTAAGTAAACGTGTTCTAGTGGCTCTATGACCCATCTAAAGATGATGAAGATGCCCATGATGAACTTGCTACTCTAACAATCCATGATGATGTTGGTGATCAAGAATAGACAGCCGATACAGGTGCCTCTGCTCACATGACCTCTAACAAAGGTATGTTATCTCATTTACGTCCATATCGTGGACACAATAAGTGTTATAGTTCGGAATGGTACCTTATTGGCCATTACGCACATTGGTCATACTACTATTTCACATGGAAATACTGTCTTATCTCTTAAAAATGTTTTTCTTGTTCCTGACCTTAAACGTAATTTGCTTTCTATTGGTCAATTAACTGCAAATTATCCTTTAAATTGTAATTTTTTTGGTACTGGCTTTGTTATAAAGGAAAGGGACACAAACAAGATCCTTCTTCGAGGAAATAAAAAAGCAACTTGTACATTCTCCAAGATTTGCCTGAAGCACATTTTTTCCATGCGATTTCAAGTGACGGATAGTAACTTGTAGCATCAACGGTTGGTGCACCCTCAACAGTCTATTGTTCACACCTTGCATTCTAATAGACTTATAAAAATAAAAGGTTATCCTCACAATGATGTCTGCGAGAGTTTTCAAAAAGGCAAGATGTGCCAATTGCCCTTTCTTTCTCGTTCAAATACTCTGTATAATTTTTTAGAAAAATTGCATTGTGATTTATGAGGGCCTGCTGTTACTAAATCACGTGGTAATTATTTTTACTATGCTATCATTGTTGATGATTTTTCTTGATATGTATGGCTTTTTCCCTTAAAGGCTAAATCTGATTTTTATCGCATATTCACATATTTTTTAGACTTTATAAAACACCACTTCTCTCGTCAGGTTCAAAGTGATGGTAGTGGTGAGTTTTGCAGTGCTGTTTTTTCTAATCTTTTACAGGTTAAAGGAGTTGTCCATCAACTGTCCAGTCCCTATACGTCAGCGCAAAATAGTTTTGCAGAAAAAAGACATCGAATGATTAGAGAACTAGATTGGCTACGTTACACCATAGTGGATTCCCTCGAAAATTTTGGACTGAAGCATTTTTCACTGAAGTGTATCTTATGAACCGTCCCCCTTCGTCAGTACTTTTAAACTTTTCTCCCTTTTATCAAGTTTACAATCGACACCTTGATTATCATTGCTTGCAAGTGTTTGGATGCAAATGTTATCCGTACGTGTGGGACAGAAAAACAAGTTTAATCCAAAATCATTACTGTGTTTTTTTGGAATATAGCTCACGCCGTAAGGGATATATTTGTTTTAATCCACCCTCTGGAAAAAACGTATGTATCTCGGCATGTAGTATTTGATGAACTCATTTTTCCTTGCAAAAATTTGACCACCACTAATCAATATAATTCTAATATGTCAAATATGAGTATTTATAACACGTGGCTACGTGATATGGATCATGATCCTAGCAATACAATTTTGGATGTTCTATCCAATAATTCTAGCCCATTAATTACTTTGCCATCTTTGGTTCCTTCTGTCACGTCTTCACAGGTTGGTCCTTTGGACTTTGAACCAACACACTCTTCATCACATACTCTTGCTGATACGCCTGTAAGTCCAATTCTTTCTTCTGCTCTCGCTCCACCCAGTGATGCACCAAGTGCTGAGGTTCCTCCAATTACTTAAAATCAACACGTTATGTGAACAAGAAGCAAATTAGGTATCTTTGGACCAAAAATACTAAGTATGCAAATCTTCATAGCTTGCAACCTATTCCTCTCAAACCAAAATCAGTTAAAATCGCTATTCCACATATTGATCGGCTGCAAGCAATGAATGAAGATATGCTTGCTCTTACAAAAAATAGTACTTGGACCTTAGTTCCAAAAGAACCTAATATGCATATGATAGGAAGATTAAAAGCTCGTTTGATAGCCAAAAGCTAAAATCAAATTGATGGTATTGATCATCATGAAACATTTTCACTCGTTGTTAAACAAGAAACTATTCGCATTGTGCTTTCTTTTGCTCTTATTAAAAATTGGGATATTAGACAACTTGATGTTAAAAATGCATTTTTGAATGGTAACTTATTTGAAACTATTTTCATGGTTCAACTGCCAGGATTTTTAAATGATAAATTTTCTACATGTGTGCAAACTTAGTAAGGTGTTTGCAGACTAAAACAAGCTCCTAGAGCTTGGTTTTCACGATTCAGTACATATATTCAATCTTATGGCTTTTCACATAGCATTGCTGATCCTTCTTCGTTCATTTGTTACAAAGGTTGTGACATTTTTGTCTTACTTCGTTATGTTGATAATATAATCTGATATAAATTATGGCACAACTTCAAAAAATCCAATTCAAGTTTCGATTGGTCTAATTACGAGAGTACAAGTAAAGAAGTTCAAAAATGCATTTAACGGGCTAATTCAATAAGTTTGGACCCAAGTAAATTCGTGGAGACCCATTGAGCTTGATCTACATATCCAGCAAAGATGGATCTGCATGATTCAAACTTTAGAAAAGTTTGGCCAAATCTAAACTTGATTTTTTAGCAAGTAAAATAGGAATATTTTGGAGTATTTAAGTTCATTTATAAGTCTATTTAATTAGTCAGTTTTTCTTGTTTAATTTAGGCATGTAGAGCCATTTAATTGACTGATTATTTCCTTTTTGTTTTAGTTAAGTACAGGTAAATACAAGAGACGATTTTGCCTATAAAAAAATATCTTTGAATAAGAAGCAATCAAAATTCATTAGTTAGAAAAATTGAGAGTTATTTTCTCTTTGGTTCTTCAAAGAACTATTCGAACTTATCAAAAATTATTTTTGTGGCGTTCATCAGTGACTTATCGAATGGACTTTCATCACCATTTGTGGCGTCTACATTATACCGAGGTTCTTGTTTCTTTATAAATAACGGGTCGAGGTTCCATTAAAATTTGATCGTAGAACAATCTTGGGTTCCTTGTTGAATTCGGGTCTCGTTATTTTTAACGAGATTCATATCATTTGATATTAGAGCAAAGGTTATTCTAGCGTTAGGTTTGTCTATTCCTTTTGTTATTCTTTTCGTAATCTGTTATTTTTTTTGTAATTCTTAATATAAAAAAAAAGAAGAAAAAAAAAAGAGAAAAAAAAGTAAAAAAAATGAAAATTTCATATTTCACTTTATCATCAACACCCTAATATTTGTGTACCAAATTGTAAGATTTTTCTTGTGATTCTCAATTTTCAAATCAGTGGGTATAAAATTAAAATATTTTATGCAAAATTAAAACCTTTAAAATCTGTGACACGACCTTATTTTCAACTTTTATTTTGTCGTAGTAAGTCTTGAAGAATTGTTGCAAGAAATTTTTGGTTATTGTTTGTTAGCTTGAAAAGAATTGAAAGAGAATTATTTAGTGGAAAAAGGCAAGAGTAGTGAGAGTATTAGAGGAATAAAAGCTGCAAATTTTTGAGTGAAATACGATCGCAGAGTGATTCATATTATTGAGTGTAAATACATAAGGGAGAGAATTGTGAGGTCATTTTTTTTTATAACTTATCTTCTGCAGAAATTATGTCATAACACGACCATGAGGAAGCACAAATAGGGATGAATTCAAGGCTATATATGGAAGTTTTGGTGGGAGAGACGAGACGGATGATGAAGCTGGAATTAGAGCAAATTAGTGAATGGTTGGATAGATTAGAAAATGTCAATAAGGGAAATTGGAGGGAAAGTGTTCAACAACGGCGTACAGTAGAAAATTTTAAGGAATATAACAATGGCAGTTTTGAGGAAGAAGATATACACTCGATAGGCAGCAATAGGAGGGTTAAACATGTTAAAAAAGATTGAAATTGGGAGGATAATAATTTGGGCAGCATTAAGATGAAGGTGCCTTCATTTCCACGCAAAAATGATCCCGAGGCTTATCTTGAGTGGGAAAAAAAGATGGAGCCAGTTTTTGATTGCCACAATTACTTCGAGATGAAGAAGGTAAAACTTGCAGTTATTGAATTTTCTGATTATGCTATTGTTTGGTGGGATCAATTGGTTTTAAGTAGAAGAAAAAAATAGAGAACATCCAATAAAAACATGGAAGGAGATGAAAACTACGATGAGAAAATGGTTTGCTCCAAATTATTATTACAGGGAGTTGTATCAAAAATTGTAAAATTTTACGCAAGGCAACCGAAGTATGGAGGATTATTATAAAGAAATTGAAATAATTATGATCCGAGCGAATATAGCGAAGGATTGAAAAGCTACATTATGTGGAATTAGAGAATTTGGGTGATTTGAATAGAGAAATTGCAAACGCGGTGGAATTGCAACATTATGTGGAATTAGAGAATTTGCTTCATATGGCCATCAAAATTGAGAGCCAACTCAAGAGGAGGGGCAGCGCACATCTAAATCAAAGTTCAAGTACATTCTTTTGGAAACCGAATTTCACAAAGAAAGAAGACAAGCTGCAAACATCTGCAACACCCATGCACAAGTTTAAGCCCAAGTCCGAGAACACCAGCCATGTTTTTTAAAGTAAAATTGACACTTTTATCTCTAGAAACCGTGACATTAAATGTTTTAAATGTCAAGGCAAGAGACACATAGCAAGTCAATGTCCAAACAAGCGAGTTATGGTGATGCAAGCTAATGGTGACATTGTGACTGACGATGAAAATTCTGACACTGATGACATGCCGCCATTGGAGAATATCACGGAGGAGGAGTATTTAGCCCTGATGTATTGACATTAGTAACTAGGAGAACATTGAGCTTGCAGGCAAAAGAAATTGAAGAAGTGCAGCAAGAGAACCTCTTTCATACTAGGTGCCACATCAAGGATAAGGTGTGTAGTATAATTATTGATAGTGGTAGTTGTACTAATGTTGCAAGCATAATAATGGTAAAAAAATTAGAACTGCCCACGTTGAAGCACTCTAAACCGTACAAATTGTAGTGGTTAAATGATAGTGGAGAGATGAGGGTAAATAAGTAGATGATAGTTACATTTCGGATTGGTAAATATAAAGATGAAGTGTTGTGTGATGTAGTACCGATGCAAGTTGGACATTTGTTGCTAGGGCGTCCATGGCAGTTTAATAGGCGTATGAAACATGATAGCTTTACGAATAAGTACTCTTTTGTACTTAATCAACAACCAATCACTCTTGTACTTTTAACGCCGCAACAAGTGTATGGGGATCAAGTGTGGTTACAAAAGGAGTGTGATCAAAAGAAAGAGAGAGATAAAAAGAAAACGAGTGACAATTCAAGAAAAAAAATTGAAAGAGAAAAAAAGAGTGCAGATTTAGTCGTTAAAAATAAAATAGAGAGAAAAACAAATTTTTATGCAAAAGAGAGTGAAATAAAAAGAGCGAAGTTTTTAAATCAGCCAATGATTGTACTTTTGTACAAATAGGTGTTTTTAAATACTAATGAGATTGATCCTACTTTGCCTAATTCTATGATTTCTCTTTTGTGGGAATATAAGGTTATCTTCCCGAAAAAACGTTATAGGGATTACCTCCTATCCGAGGAATTAAACATCAAATTGATTTTGTACCTGATGCGATAATTCTAAACCGACCAGCTTATAGGAGCAATCTTGAGGAGACAAAAGAGCTTCAAAGGCAGAAAAGTGAGTTGATGGCGAAAGGTTACGTGAGAGAGAGCATGAGTCCATGTGCCGTTCCAGTTTTACTTGTACCTAAGAAGGATGGCACTTGGAGAATGTGCGTTGATTGCCGAGTGATCAATAACATTACGGTAAAGTATCGACATCCCATTCCTCGCTTAAACGACATGTTAGATGAATTGCATGGAACTTATATATTTTAAAAAATTGATTTGAAAAGTGGGTATCATCAAATACGCATGAAAAAAGGTGATGAATAGAAAACTGCCTTTAAAACAAAATATGGTTTGTATGAATAGTTGTAATGCCTTTCAGGTTAACTAATGCATCGAGCACATTTATGTGATTAATGAACCATGTATTGCGTGCATTCATAGACAGATTTGTCGTTGTTTATTTTGATGATATTCTCATTTACAGCAAAAACTTGGATGATCATATTGTGCATTTAAAATCAATTTTAGATGTATTTAGAAAAGAGAAGTTATTTGCTAACTTAAAGAAATGCATTTTTTGCACCGATAAGCTTGTGTTTGTTGATTTCATTGTGAGTGCACAAAGAATACGGGTTGATGAAGAGAAAATTCGTGCAATTCAAGAATGGCCGAGTCCCACGAGCATAGGTAATGTACGAAGTTTTCATGAACTCGCTAGTTTCTACCGATTGTTTGTGAAAGATTTTAGTACTTTGGTCGTACCGCTTACTGAGGTAATAAAGAAAAATGTTGGTTTCAAGTGGAGAGAAGAGCAAGAGAAGGCGTTTTAGCTTATTAAGCAAAAATTGACAAACGCATCCTTATTAGCTTTACCTAACTTTAACAAAATATTTGATATCAAATGTGATGCTTCTGGTGTAGGTATTGGAGCTGTGCTTATGCAAGAAGGACGACCGATTACGTATTTCAGTGAAAAGTTAAGTGGAGCAGCTTTAAACAATCCGACTTATGATAAGGAATTGTACGCATTGGTTCGAGCTTTGGAAACATGGCAGTATTACCTTTAGCTCAAGGAGTTTGTGATTCACACTGATCACGAATCATTGAGACACTTGAAAGGATAACATAAGCTGAACAAAAGACATGTTCGCTGGGTAGAATTTATTGAGACGTTTTCATATGTCATCCAATATAGGCAAGGTAAGAAAAATGTGGTTGCAGATGCACTCTCTCGCAGGTACGTATTACTCTCTACTCTTGATGCTAAATTGCTTGGTTTTGAACATATTAAAGAGTTCTATCCTTCAAACCCTGACTTTATTGAAGAGTATATAGTTTGTGAGAAGACCCCAATGGTAAGTACTTTAGACATGAGGGTTTTTTATTTCGAGAAAATAAATTGTGTATACTAAATTGTTTCGTGCATGATTTATTAGTTAGAGAATTACATGGTGGAGGATTTGATGGGACACTTTGGGATAGCTAAAACATTAGCTGTTTTACAAAAACACTTCTTTTGGCCACACATGAAAAGAGATGTTAAGAAGACTTACGATAGATGTGTCACATGTAGGCATGCAAAATCCTGAAAGCAACCACATGGTTTATACACACCATTGCCTATTCCTAATGAGCCTTGGATTGATATTTCTATGGACTTTGTGTTAGAATTACCTAGGAGTAAATATGGTAGAGATTTAATTTTTATGGTTATGGATAAATATTTTAAAATGGCACACTTTATTCTATGTCACAAAATGAATGATGCTTCACATGTTGCTAATTTATTTTTTAGGGAGATTGTGAGATTATATGGTATGCTTAGAATAATTATTTTCGATAGAGATGCTAAGTTGTTAAGTTACTTTGGAAGACTTTGTGGTATAAGTTAGGTACTAAGTTATTATTTTCTATAACTTGTCATCTATAAACTGATGGTCAAACCGAAGTAGTAAATAGAACTTTGTCTACTTTGTTAAAGGCTGTTATTAGTAAGAACATTAAAACTTGGGAAAATTGTTTACTACATATTGAATTTGCTCATAATCGTACTGTTCATTTTGCTACTAAATTTTCTCCATTTAAAATTGTGTATGAATTTAATCCATTAACACCATTGGATTTATCTCCTTTACCCATGATTAAGCGAGTTAATCTAGATGGCAAAAAGAAAACTGAATTTGTTAGGCAGATTCATGAGAAAGCAAGACTTAACATTGAGCGAAAAACGGAGCAGTGCGCAAAATACGCCAATAAGGAGCGTCGCAAGCTGGTTTTTGAACCAGGAGATTGGGTTTGGCTACATATAAGAAAAGAGAGATTTCTGACGCAAAGATATTCCAAATTACTTCCAAGAGGAGATGGCCCTTTTCAAGTCTTAGAGCGTATCAATGACAATACTTACAACCTAGATTTACCTGGTGAATACAATGTAAGTGCTACTTTTAATGTTGCTGATTTGAGTTCTTTTGATGAAGGTGATGATTTGAGGACAAAAATTCTTTTCAAAAGAAGGGGAATGATATAAATCATGGCACAACTTCAAAAAATCCAATTTAAGTTTCGATTGGTCCAGTTATAAGAGTACAAGTAAAGAAGTTCAAAGATGCACTTAACGGGCTAATTCAATAAGTTTGGACCCAAGTAAATTTATGGAGACTCATTAAACTTGGTCCACATATCTAGCAAAGATGGATCTGCATGATTCAAACTCTAGAAAAGTCTAGCCAAATCTAAACTTGATTTTTTAGCAAGTAAAATAGGAATATTTTAGAGCGTTTGAATTCATTTATAAGTCTATTTAATTAGTCAGCTTTTCTTATTTAATTTGGGCATGTAGAGCTATTTAATTGATTGATTATTTTCTTTTTGTCTTAGGTAAATACAAAATACAATTTTGCCTATAAAAAGATACCTTTGAATAAGAAGCAATCAGAATTCATTAGTCCGAAAAATTAAGAGTTATTTTCTCTTTGGTTTTTCGAAAAACTATTCGAACTTATTAAGAATTATTCTTGTGATATTCATCAGTGACTTATCGAACAAACTTCCATCACCGTTTGTGGCGTCTACATTATACCGAGGTTCTTGTTTTTTTATAAACAACGGGTCAAGATTCTATTCAAATCTGATCGCAGAACGATCTTAGGTTCCTTGTTGAGTTCGAGTCTCATTATTCTTAGCAAAGTTCGTATCATAATCTTAATAAGTTCAAATGCTCTTCTAATTAATTAGTTTATCACAGTCTTACATTAAGAGTTCGAGATGAAAGAACTTGGATATCTCAATTATTTTTTGGGTGTGCAGGTAAAAAGAAATAAGCATGGCTTATTGCTGTCCCAAGAAAACTATGCAATGGAAATTTTGCAGCGAGCTGATATGGCTGGTTGCAAGCCTATTCGAACTCCAATGCCAGCAAAAAGATCGGCTGTAACTGATAACACTCCCTTCTTGGATCCTGCCAAATTTTGAAGCTTAGTTGGGGCCTTACAATATTTATCGTTCACGCGTCCTGACATTTCCTATAGTTTAAGCTACATCTCTCAATTTATGCACTGTCCTACTAACATCCAAGGTAGCTTAACGCTTGGTTTGCAAATTCAGTCCAAATCCACGCTACGGTTATTTGCCTTTATGGATGCTGATTGGGCTGGTTGCTTAGCTACCAGACGCTCCACCTCCCGATATTACACCTTCTTAGGCAGCAATATCATCTCATGGTCAGCCAAAAAGCAATCGACTATCTCTCGATCGACCACAGAAGCTGAATATCGTGCAAATGGCGCATGCTGTCGCAGAAGTCATTTGGCTCATATATTTTACATGATCGTGGTATTCCCCTTCCAGCACCTCTACTTCTTTGTGACAATGAGAGTGCATTAGCCTCGGCTGCAAATCCAGTCCTCCATGCACGCAGTAAACATATTGAAATAAATGCTCAATTCGTACGAGAGAGGTTGTTAGCGGCCAGCTTCGCACTCGCCATATTCCCTCAAAGCAACAAACTGCAGACATTTTCACCGAAAGCTTTTCTTGTCCTCAATTTGTCTTCTTGCATGCCAAACTCAATCTTGTTCCTAACTGAGTTTGAGTTGGGGACAAAAGTGAGCGATCCCATTGATTTCGTGGAGTCAAAACCACTAAGGAATCTCTACCACAGCCACATACCTAAAAACGATGCGATCCTGTCAATTATGGAGTCACAACCAAGGACACTCCAGCACAATAAAGAATAAGAACAGAAATCGTATCTCTAGCTATCATAGAGTCGTAATAAGCATTCCATATATTCTTTATTCTACTTCTATATAATGAAAATGTCATATGTATCTAATGCGAAAAGAAAAAGGCGAGAATTCTTGTAAAATACAAGAGTATTTCTTTATCTAGGAAGTTAGTGGAATAGTAATTTTTGGAAAATAAAATAAATATATAAATGACCATATATCAAAAAAGTATGTAATTACTTTACACGATAAATATGAATGCATGAAATGCACAAAATAGAATCTTTAATGACCTTTTATTATGCAGCAGTAATATAATTTTGTTTTAAACATGCCTCCATATAGTGGTCATATTTGTTATTAATTAGATTAGTGACTTATTAATTTATTATTATTGTCTAAATATCTCATATCAAATAATAATAAATTATCAATTTTTTTGACCTCTTAAAATTAATTAACAAGAAATTCACAAGGAGAATATTAATTAACCTAAGTTGAGTGTATAATCATTATTTCAAGTCAATTATATTTTTTAAAAAGAAAGCTAGGGTAGAGTAGTCAATCTTTAATAAGTCATATATTAAATTTTATCATTTAAAAAATCTTATCTAGTAACTAGTTTTGATTAATATAATCTATAAGAAAATCTTATTACAATAAATGTTATAATGGCTCAAATCATCACTCTAATAAAATTTGTCAAAGTCAAGTAAATCTTAAACCATGCAGGACTTGTGCTAAATGCTTTGTTCTCTATCATTGCTGAATGTTTAGTGTTCCCCATCAAGCTTAAACACAGTAATATCAAATATTCCCTAAATCACACACAGAGTTGAAGAAAACTTCGACGATGGATATATATCACAATATTGTCATGTACAATTTGTAATTTTTTATACTAAAAGGGAATAACAATGAACAAATGCAGAAATATTATAGATTAAATAAGACTTTCCATCATTTCTACTCTTTATTTCCTCACAAAACTTTGATAAGGGATAGAAATTAGTGCAACTACACAACAATGGAGAAAGGATTTTGCAAAACCCTTTTATGAACCCCAAAAGTAATGAGCTTGGTAGCGGTGTATAAGTTGCTTCCATGCATCCTAATTTTGGGAGGAGCAGTTTATTTGAGCCTGCAAAACAAAAGTACGCTCATCATAGTTATAAAGCTCGCATAACGTTTGCTATTTTTGTCTATTTCATGTCAGAAGTAGCTCAATTTAGCTGTATGAATCAACACAATTATGCATGTGGCTTCACATTTTCCCGGCCTAAGAGAAATTGATATGATCCACTTCACCAAACAAAACTTCTTTCAAAATAATATTTTTTTTTTTAGTCTTTTTACTTAAATATTATTACATATACATAACCAAAATCTTTCCCAACTCTAATTTGAGCGGGATTTCAGCCCAGACCTCCTGGACTAACCCAAGAGATTTAACTAAATAAACCAACCAACACCTACTTCACCAAAACTAGACAACTTAACTTTTGATCATTTCTTATGCAATCATGACTTCATAAAAGCAAAGAAAGATAGCACCAATCGATCTAGGATATAAAAAACTCAAATTATAAGTTTAAAAAACGTAAAAACCATGGGATTTGAAAGTCAATTTCTGTCTCGATGGCTACAACAAACAAGGTTGTAACTTGGAAGGATAAAAAGAAGTTGTTTACAGAAGTATCAAGGAGAAAGAGTTGTAAAATTAAAGTTTCTTACGAGTTGCAGTAAGAATTTACTGAGAATATAAAAATATTAATGAACAGAATTGTTTTGTCACATTCTTTTTCACCAAAGGCTTGAAGTGCAGAATGATAGCAGATTTTAATGCATTATCTCAGTGACAAATTGACATGTTAAGGGAGAAGTCTTCATTGTCTATGAAAGTGAAGCTATGTCTTCTTCGCTAATTTTTTAGGACTAAATCAAAACTGATTCTTAAACTAGATCTTCCTTCCTAGCCGAATATAATTTTAGATTTCAAGCATGTTTTAGTGCTAGGCAGCGTGGCCTATGCATGAACTTAACTGAAAAATGAATTTACACGACTATTAACATATTTAGCTAGCCAAAATGGAAAAAAATAGCGAAAATTTTTTGCATTATCATAAATCACCAAAGGTAATGATATGTTTATTAACCCATTAACTAAACTTGCTTTGAGATCATCATTTGAAAGCCATATTTCAAACATACCTTGCTAATTCTTTTTATGGCAACCAAAGGCTTTTCACAATTATACCTGCAAGAAATCAACTTTTCAAGAGATTGTAATCGTTCAGAGAGCGATGAGGTAGCCTTTGAAGTTTTCCATCGAGACTAGCGGGTTTGCCTCAGCCACACAAATAAAAGTAAAAATTTGAAGTTACAAGCTAACTTTCTTAGAAAGATGTTATAATAAATAGTATAAAGGATATTTACTTTCTTTTGCATCCAGTTATATGAATTTTAGGTGTAGAATATAAAAAATTGTGAAGGCAGTTGATATTGAGGCAACATATATGCAACCACATTATAAAATGCTCCTTTTGGCAGTTCTTAAAATCTTAGTAATAGAAAATACTGAACACCCGGTTTGAACTAGAAAGTTTTTTCTATAGTTTTCATAATTATAGGAATAATAGATCTAAAAGTGATGATCCTGACTATGATCGTTACATGTATGATACTAAATTGAGTTAGAATAATCACATTCATAATTGCATTGACTTTTATCTTCATTCTTAAATCTATATTTTTAGTCACATTTTAAGAAGTAAAGACTATTATAGTGACAATTTAGAGATCTTGTACAATAATGTAATCCATAAGCATTTGTTTTATCAAAAAATTATGCATTACAACTTTTTGCAATGATGTAGTCTGCCTTAGCAATCAACAAAGAGATCAAATTTTGCTTCTTGCTAGACCATAAAACTAAGTTGTTCCCAAGAATGAAACAACCTTTGGTGGTGCTCTTTTGATTGTCTATATTACCTGCCCAATCAGCATCATTATAGGTAACAAGAAAAGGGTTAGTATTCTTTAAAAACTAAATATTATAGTTATTAGTCCTATTTATGTAACAAATGATTCTTTTTATAGCATATAAATGTCACTATTTTATATTCACTTAATATCTAGCAGACACTCTTATGTTAAAAATAATGTCTAAGTGACTAGAGGTTAGAACAATAAATATAAGCCAAAATCAACACTACACCCAATGTCATCTTTTGATAATCTTACATTAGTCCCCGTATGTGTCTTAAAGCATTTTGCAATTTCTAACCCAAACTTCCTAACCAAATTTTTGGTATACTTACTTTGAGTGATAAAAATACTATCTTCAAGTTGTTTAGCTTGTAAACTTAAGATGTAAGTTAGTTCACCAACTAAATTCATCTCAAATTTATTTTTCACTTGAACCGTGGATTCTTATACCTTAACCTTAGAAGTAGGACAAAAAATAATATAATCCACTTTAATTTGAGCAACTATAATTCTAGAATTAAAATTTTTGATAAACAAAATTTTATCGATACCTTGTATCCCTTTTCACACAAAAACTTTGTTAACCCCTCTGAGCTTATTTTAACTCATACAATGCCTTCTTACTTGGTGTGTATTTGAACTAATATTTTTATAATAATATTTTATTAATAAAAGAGTATAAAATAGTTACAAATGTGAACTTAGCCTTGGAAAGTTGGGGATTTGATACTTGACATCTTTATTGCATATACATATACATATATGTGAAAAAATAAATAATATACATATATTTTTGTAGTACATTCTTTATTTTACTTGAAAATATTTTATTTTTTTATAAAAAAATTATTTTCATTTTCAAATACTACATGTCTTACAATGTGTTTGATATTGTGTTCTAAATGGTGAATGTGAACTTCTTTTCAAAATGTGAAATAATATTGTTTTTTGAATTCGAATGTTTAGATGTTTGTATGTGTATGTATGCATGTAGTAATTTAATTATATTTTTTTAATTACTATAATTTTTAAATGATTGAATTTCAAATTAAAAACTTTTTTTATGTATTAATTATGCACTAAATTAAATGTTCTTAAAAGTTAAAAAAAATACAAGAGTAGTTAGAAAAACAAAAGTTCAATATAAACTAGTGAATATTTGCTATAGGTTTAACAAATATTAAGTATTTATTTAATCAAATTTAATAATAAAATGTCAAACTCACTATAGTTTTAGTATTGAGTTTTTGTAGAGAATGTGGATGTAAATTTGAAAGTATCTATCTCAAACTTGATCCATTTCCATCCCCCACATAAGGCATGTCGCATAGCTAGCAAAGCAAAGTAGTTTGTAGGCAACTTGCCAAAAAAAGTGATTCTACAAAGAAGAAAAAGAAATTTCAGATTAATTTGGACCAATATGTTTGTGGGTTAGTTTAATAGATAGTGATTACTTATAATAAGATTTATTTTTTTAACTATTTAATATCTAGTGCTTCCATTACATGGTTAAAAATTACAAAATTTTAATATAAAATGAAGTTTTAAAATATATAATTTATTAATCATATACATTTTTCTTTTTGAGAAAAATAACTATACATATATTAAAATAAATAGGAATTGTGCTAAATTTATTTGATTTTAAAAATTAAAAAAAGTTTAAAAATAATCACTTTTATTAATAAATTTATCAAATTAGTCAAAAAAAAGTTAAATAACATATATTTAAATAAAAATATTATCCAGTTACTAATTTTTCTGGCAATTAATTTTTGTTTCTTGAAAAACAAAATTTTTATGTTTATAAAGTCACAAATATGCTAATTGAGTTAATTTAATTTTTGTGATTTTAAAAAAATGTGAAATGTCGCTAGATCTATTTGAGATTTAACTAGATTTGACAACTCAGCGGGCTCCGTGAGTGCATGCGCCGAGCGTAGGTTCCACTTTCGTGCACATTGCGTGCATGGAAGTGGCCTATTTTCGCACGCAACTCCCCGTTCCTTCCCTTCCGCGCACTATTTCTCCCTCCCAATCTTCAATTTGTCCATCTTAATCGACTCTTATTCATTACAATTCAATATGGGAATCAAACACATATAACAAATAAACATATATTAAACTAATTATTTATAAATAATTTTTTATCAATTTTAAAATATAAATTATACTAATAAAATCCAAAATGAGAAATAATAAAATGAAAAGAGAAGAACTTTGTTGTTATTTAGATTAGAAAGTATTCAAATAAATGTTATTTAGCTTTTTTTAATAAATTAATTAATAATATGATTAATTTTATAAATTTATTAATTGAATTGATTATTTTTAAAAATTTAATAAAAAAAGTGAGTGCATTAAATTAAAAGGCGCAAGTTAGAATGCACACTGTTACGTTGCAGGGAAGTTAAATGAAGTGGGGCATTTGGGTCACGTAGATTGATTGACTCGTCGTCTACAGAGTAAACTTTCGATAATATTCTCAACATTGTTTTTTTCTAAATTTATGATTTGAAACATTAAGTTACAAAGCTATACATTTATACTTATTTAGTGTGAATATATTAAATAGACTTGAATAATAAAACATTTTAGTTATATAATATGTTATACAAATAATTGTACAATATAGTATATACATCTTTTTAATTTTTCATTTGTTATTTAATTCATTATTTAGCTTCTTTGATTATAATTGAAAGTGTGAGATGATCAATGAAAAGTAAAATTAATAAAAAAAAAGTAAAACGAGTTAAAAGGTAAAGCATTGAATTTTCTTTAAAAAATAAATATAATCAATGAATTAAAGTATTGGAATTATTAAATATATTATCCACAGAGTGTTATCATTATATGAATTATATTATTCTAAAACATTAAAAAATAATTTCTTTGAAAAAATGTAATAGAGTTTGTATAGAATACACTAGATATAAGATATATTTAATTTTTTAATTTTTATATTAATATTTTTAAATTTTATTTTTGTATTTTAAGTTTTTTATGTTATATTTTTTAAATTTTATGTTAATTATTTTAATTTTTATATTTTAAGTTTCAAATTTATTATGTTGTTTGTTTTAAATTTTATGTAAATAATATTTATTTCATATTTTAAATTTTACATAAAAGAATATAAGATATATTAAATGTGTCACGTCTCAACCCGAAAGCTATCATATGATAATTGTAATAAATTCTTGAAATATACTGCATTAGCATGAAACTTTCCCCAAAAGCTCACAAAATTTTTAAGAATTATGCACTTTTTTCACATAAATAAAACATATACATACAATCACACTAAAAATTACTTATGACATAAGTACTTATAAAAATTTTGAAGAGAAAAATGAATAAAATATTTAAAATTTAAATAATATTCAAAGTGTATATTATAAAATATCAAAATAATACGTGAAATATTTTGCCAATAAATCTCAAGTAATATAGGATGAGTTAAAAAGCTTATAGTAGAGTTAATATAGTAACAATAATGTTCATCATCTCTACAAAGAAGTAAATGCAAAACTTAACCTAAAAGTGATAAAATGAAAAGGCGAGTATAAGATATACTCAATAAACAAAAAGTTAATTTTTTTCCTACTTAAAAGATTTGGTGATGTTATGATACTAAAACAATTTTAAATCTATATACATTTACTAGGTCATCCTTGTATTGTTTCAAAACTAATTCATGTAATTAAAAACATAATATAAACTATATGTCTAGGCCTTGTTTTTTTTATTTATAAATAATTGAGCTTATTTGTTCTTTATCAAGATGTTGCCCTTATCACTTGATCCACCGATCCGAGTGTATAATAATTGCCACATACTCATAAGGTACACCTATCAATGATACTCCATATAAATGTTTAAGGCTTTTAATATTTCATATAACCAACTCCCATATTATATACATATTAAAATATAAATATACATTATTACAAATATAATATTCTACTACTAAGTATTTTTACAAAACTTTCTTAGATATATTCTAGAATACACACACACACACACACACATACACACAATAATGGAAAACAACATATATCTAAAATAAATTTTAATAATTTTCAAGTGACAAATTCTTTGCCTAGGGATGCAAACCAATAATTTTTAAATAATTTATCAAATATGAAAATATTTTTAAAAAAAGAAAACATGAGTATAGAACTCAGTGAATAGATAGATTACTAAAAATAAAATAAAAAAAATAAGAGTATAGTATTTAAAAAATATAACAATTATAAAATTTTAGTCATTCATTTATATCAAATAAATTATAGAAAAATATTCTCATATAAAAATTCGCGAATTCTTCAATAAAATTTAAACTTGCCTAAAAACTATCTCCTAAGATAATTTTCAGTCCACCTATAGTGGACATTTCAAGATCCACTAACAAGTTATTTCATATAATTATATAAAATTAAGTCATTGAAATTATTTATTAGTGTTTGTTTGAAAAAAAAGTGCAGTATCAGACATTTATTATATATGATGCCTACTCCTTTATCTCCATGTAAGTGATAAAAAGAAAATAAATACTTCTATACTCTATTTTCAATAAGAGAGAAAAATATATATATCAATGCATCATATATTAATATATGTGCACAAAAACATTAGCAATCAAGCACTTATACCAATTCATAAATCATAAAATCATAAATATATTTTTATATCATATTCAATAAAGCATACATTGACAAGCAATATACACAATTCTCTAACCATAATTTCTTTTACATTTACTTTTACTTTGACATTTTTAAATCTATCTTCATAAAGCATTCATAAATTTCAGTTTTATAAAACAATTAAACATTTAAATTTATTTTATTAAAAATCATTGAAGAGAAATCTATATTAATAAAGTATTTAAATTTATTTTATGAAAAATATTAAAAAATTAATTCATCTACTCATTGTTCGTGAGAGGATTTATACTTTTAAAATCTAATCTCTTTAGTGTGCAAAATCTCTTGCTGTTGTATCACCACCTATATAAAATTTATTCACACATACATGGTATTAATATACTACGTTTATTCTATGCATGTGACCTTGATGCAATGCTTGCAATGCATATATTTCTAGTTAATATTTATTGAGGTATTTAGTCAAAATTTTTATTCAAACTGAAAGTATATCATCTTTATATCACCAATCACTTGACTTTATTATCGTCACATCTCAAAAAATCGGATCATGACTGGCATGGCGATGAGGACATTCTACCTCTATAAGCCTCAGACATAACTCAAATGCGTATCTGAATATGTAGATATCAAATTCAAATAAATGCAAATCATATAAATAGAACTCACACATATATATAAATTTTGGTGAAAAAATGTAAAGTTAATGAACAGTAGTCAAAGAGTTTAAGGGCATATCTCTAACCGTAATGTACTGTAGTGAATGAATAATAGATAAAGACTTCAAGGTCGCAACTATAAGCAACAATGCTAGGAAAATTATGCCAAATATTATACATCATGTATAAAAAATATATCAAATATTATATAATATATGCATCATTGGGTATTAGGCCTTATATATACAAACTGAATAGACCCATGAAAAAATAAAGACTATTAATTAACTGCAAGTGTAGCAAAACATCCCAGTGCTCTTTTCAAAATCTCTACAAGTGTTAATCTAAGTATTGGATCCTACAAAAATGAAAGGTGTGGTAAAGGGTGAGTTTTTCCAAAAAACTCATTGAGTAGATACTAAAATAAAAAATATAGTTTAGTTAGTAAATTTGCTCTCTAGTATAAAGGCACAAAACTAAGATTTCATAGAACAACTAAAGAGGCTTTAAAATATCAAAACATTTCAATATAATAACTACATGCTTTTTGTAAAATCATAAATTAGTTTCAGAAAATTAGATATATAGATATCAAGAGTTAGATATTAGATCTCTTCTCGCCCTTTACTTTTGACAATGTATCAATATCTACACATACACATATATCAAAACGTGCAATTAGACCATATGTATTACCCCCTTTATGGCTCATTACTAAAGGGAATCAAAACCAGAAATTTAGGCCAAAGTTTATAATTATAAATTCAAAAATATAACATGAAGAGTACTCAAATAAATTATAAATCATCATGTTATGAGATTCAAAACAACACTGTATAAATTAAATTTCAAAACTCATAACGAAACCAAAAATAATTAAGCTCAAATAATTGTGTTTACTATTAAACTAAATCAAATATAATCATTTAAAATCAAATTTATCTATTTACAATACTATTTGATATCATTTTGGCTAGTCTATTTGTGGTGGAAAATCTTGCAAAAAATTTATAACAATTAAAACATAACAATTTTGTCAAGATAATGAGTGAGTTTGCAATGTTTGTATCTCAGTCCTTATGCATGATATTTATGCGTATGTTATACCATCAAATAGCTAAACATATCTAATTTTATACAAACTAAACAATTGAAGATTCTAATATTTTTAACTAAAGTTATAATTTTTTTCTTGTACACTATTTCTCTAAACTCTCAAAAACCTAATCAAAATTATAATTTCACCTGGAAACCTGTTCTTAGGAATTTGGGAAGCATTATATCCAGATCATAAGTTATATTTATCTAATTTCATATACCTTAAGAACCATGTACAAATACCTCTTACAACTCAAATTATGCCTAAAACACCCATATCTATTCTAACATACCCTATCAGTATGATAGTCAACTTGTAATCTTTACTAGGAAATCATCCAAATGTTTTTCATTTTATTTTTTAGATATGTTATTCTCTAGTGCCTTTAGTTTCTAGAAAATTTTACGGTTCCACAATTCAAGTTTAGAACAAAAATGTGAATAATATTTACTAGACTTTTAAACTTTGGGTTTCATAAAATTTAATGGCTCTAAGGGCTTTTAATACTCCATTATTCCTCTAATAATTTACAACACTTCATAAACAAGTATTATAACCCATCCTTAAAGCCTAATCTAGTTTAAATAATAAAATTTACAAAAACCCACTTGTAAAACTCAACTAAAATCAACAATCAATAAAAGAATTAAGGAGGAAAGCATACTTAAACTACTTAAAGCATGAATCTTGCAAGATTAACAAGTAATTGAGCTTGATTGAGAGTTTTTTGAGTGATTAAATCATAGCTTAGGGGTTAGAAAAATAAAAGAGAATGAAAAAAATAAAAAATATTGAAAGTTTATATAATTTCTAAAGTAGGCTTGGGCATTAGTGACAAGTTTACTATTTTTATTCATTTTGACTAGACTTTATTTATAATTTGAAGAATTGTTCAATATAAAAATGTAGCTCTCTTTATTAGCTTGCTAATTAAGTATTGTTTTAATCTGAGATTTGTAACTCAAATTATAGCTAAAATATCGAAGTATATTTAGGAACCCAAAATTATAAGCTTAAGTTATAATTTCATCTAACTACCTTAAAACTAATTTTGTAGGATCCCAACATACTTAAACCAATTTAAAATTGGTTATAACAAAGAAATAAGAGAAAAAGCATGAACATCATATTTTGAAAACCATTACTCGATGTATTGGAAAGAAAGCACCAAACCTACAATAGTAAATATAAAGATGCAGTATTAAAAGCTATGAAAAATTACAAGAATTGAAATAGAAATTATGAAGTTATGGTAATAGAATTGTAAGCTATTACAATTATAATGATCTATAGAATGCATCTTACCTGATTTAATCAGTAAAAATTATCGAAAATAATCTATTTTTACTTACACTTGTCCTCTATTGCTATTTATACAAAGTCAATAAGTACTAATTCTTACTTAAATAAAATAATTCATATTACTCAATATATCAAATTTTTAATATAAATTTTCTACACCCAAAATATACACCAATGTAACACTAAAAATTCATCCAAAACAATGAATTTTCCATAGGATTATTTATATTGACATAATGCATTAACATCTCTCTAAGTATTATTAATCATACAATATTTAATCTAAGAAAAATTTCATCACCCAATAAACCATATAAACTTATAAAATTAATATTTCTCACACTAAAATCCATCCTAAATTTTCTGCCAAATATTTAATCATTTTGGCATTCCAAACGACACTTTACATACATTGCTACCACAATTCCACTTTTTTTTATCATAAAACATAAACTAATTGTCATTTAACATCAATATATATTTATCTACATATCCTTCATATCAATTAATTATCAATATGAACATCAATTCATAAATTTTCTGTCATATATAAAGATCACACTAAAGCACACATCCACATCAATTCAACCACCTAGGTTTCCTTAAGGCTAACATTGGATTCATGCTTCCTACATATTAAAAACATGATTTCAAGTTGAAAATAAAGTTCAAGAAACTTAAATTTTTTTAAGTACAAGTATGCCTTCTTGGAATTTTTTTACCTAAATTTCTCCTTAATTGGGATATAGGTGAATATAAAGGGATTCTTTGGTGTAGGGCTTGTTTTCTTTGATTATTTTAGCTAAAAAATCTTCCTACAACTTATAGGAAACTAAAAATTTTGGTTTTGTAAGGTGAAAGTGGCTCTAAGAATAAGAGAAGAAAAGAAAATTATGTACATAAATGAAGAATTATGTAGAATTGCATAGAAAAATGGAGATTTGAAGCTTAGTCTAAACTAAATAAATTTGACCCATAATATATTGGCTAATTTAAAGTTTATCCTTATTTAAAAGTGAAATATCAAAAATTGCCTTAACAAAATTTATATTTTTATTTTTATTCCTAATGACTAATTTACTTCTAAATTATGAAAATATCCTAATAAAATCATATTATGACATTTGTAAAATTTTAACACTTGTATAAAATCATAAAATATAATCTAAAAATTATAAAACTTAACACTTAAATATATATAATAATACGTATCCTATGCCTTTATTACCAGTCAACTAAGTATGCATATGTTCAATATAGTACTCTTATTTGCATGAAATATCGTAATGTATTTTAAATGTATATATAATGTATATAAATTTAATATGGATTCAACAATCCTAGCCTTTAAAAAAAATTTTGTATCCAAAATTTCTAAGATAAGGAATTTACTCATAGCAGAGATCAAATGATAGCATTGTTGTTTCATGAAGGCTTTTATTTCTTAAATGATTTCTTTTATATCTTCACTTTTCCACAACACTTTCACTATTAATATAACTTTGTAAGTACTTTTTCTTTTTGATCTAATATTTTCACTAATTATATCTCTAAAAATATATCCTCATGGAGTTGAATCAATGGAGTTTCAAGAATGTGAGACGAGTTGCAGTTTTACTTCCTCAATAAAGACACATATAAAATATTATGAATTCAATTTAATTCCAGTGGCAATTTCAAAGGATATGCCACCTTATAACTTTAAAAGGTCCTATATACTTGAGATTTAATTTACCTCATTTTTCAAATCTGATGACACTTTTCTAAGGAGTAATGTTTAGAAATACTTGATCATTAACTTCAAATTTTATAATTTCTTCTTTGATTATCTGCATAACTTTTCTATTTATCCTTTGTTGTTTTCAATCTTCCTCGAATCACCTTTATTTTCTCAATGGTAATTTTGCTTAACTCAACATTATATAACTTCCTTTCACCCCCTTCATTTTAGCACAAATGAGCTTGAGATTTTTGGTCATAGAGTGCCTTATATGGTGTCATTCAAACACTAACTTGGAAACTATTATTATAAGTAACTTTATTTGAGACAAATAATGATCCCAATGTCCCTTTAAAAAAAAAAGTTATACATGTCCTAAGTATATCCTCTAAAGTTTAGATAATTCTTTTATATTTGCCATCTATCTAATGGTAGAACATTGTATTAAATTTTGGTGAAGTTCTAAAAACTTCTTGTAATTTTGTTTAGAGTTTAGAAGTAAATTTAGCATTCCTATATAATATAATGGATACTAAGACTTTATGAAATCTAACTATTTCCTCCGTAACTTTTTTAAAAAGTCAATGTTTTGGATAACAAACCAATGGATTGATTTAATAAGTAGCATCCCTATATGATATAATGGATACTAGGACTTTATGAAATCTAATTATTTTGTCCATAATTTTTTTAAAAAGTCAATGTTTCGAATAGTAAGCCAATGGATTGATTTAATAAATTTGTCAATAATCACTTGGATATCATCATAACCACTTTGAGTCCTTTGTAATCTTATTACAAAGTTCGTCGTTTCATGCTCCCATTTTCATCCTAGAATAGGTAGTAGCTATAACATGCTTCTTAGTATCTATTAGCTATAATCATTCGTATTGTTGACTTTAAAGATAATTTGCTTTATATATATGTATAACTTATAATTAATGAAAGAAAGTGTTCTTTATTCACTTGTGTATGCTGACTCCTTTATTTTGTCATGTATTTTTATGAAATATATGAATAATTAATATAATTGTTAAATAATATTATTAAAATTGTTCTCTAGGTAGATAATATTAAACGGGTACCAATGTTGCATAATAGGTATACTGAATATTTTTAGTACATATTATAAGATGATATAAGTGCGAGTAAATATGAAAGTCATATTATTAAAACATTAGTATAGATTAATAGTTAGAGAACCATTTTTTGAACATAACCTAGTAAAGATAAATTACATGGTAATGCATATAGTAAATGATTTATTGTGTAATTATACTAATATATGATGTAATATTTTGATCCTAAACATCATAGTCGAATTTGATATAAATGTACATGATTGTATGGTGTATAAGTGTGAGATTAGTCATATCTTATATATTAAAACTGATTTAGTCAAGTGTTATTTATATTGAAAACAAATGATAGTTAAGATAAGATCTATTGGCTCGATATATATAGCTTCAAAGTGTTCGTTGATTTTATTTAAATTCGAATTTCTAAATAAATATCAATAGATAGTTGAAAAGTAAGTTTATAATAGAGTAAATTAAAGTCATACGAAAGAGTTCAATGATAATGTATTTAGAGTATATTGATTTGATGATTCGTATTCATATCAGTTAAGAGTTTTAACATTCCATAAATCCTTACTTGATCAGGATTGAACAATAAAAGGATATTACTAACATAGTATATATAATTTGAATAGGTTTAATAAAATATTTTTTCATTGTGGTTTAAGAATTATAACACATTATTAAATATTAACTATAATCATTGAATTTTTGAAGTGTTCGAATCCAAAGAGTTTGAAACTAATTCACAATTAATCTATAAGGAACTTATATGATTACACTAATAATTTAATAAATTGAAAGATATTTGAAAGAGAGAAAATATTATTTACAAATGACTACCACCTTCAAATATAATGTAGGGTTGAAGGGTGTTTTTTTTTTTTTTTTTTTGTGTAAGTGATATATATATTTATGATTTTTTAAAGTATTTATAGAATTTGTAGAATTTTACACCTTAATGTAATTTAAAGTAAATTACGAAATATATTAATAATAAAAATTATCAAAAGACCTAAATGTAAATTTTCAAAAGTTACCTTAATAATTGATAATTATTTGATAATTATCATTAAATTTTTGAAGATATATTTAATTGTTTGCTTAATGATTAAGTAAATATAATTATATACAAGTATAAGCACTAAAGTTTAATAAATAATAATTACTGAATAATGATTATTTCGCCCTTAGTTCACACTTATTTATTAATTACTTAATTGTTAAGTTTATAATTATAAATAAGTATAAAGATGAAATAATAAATAAGAATATTTATTGGATAAATATCCTAATTATTTAAATCAAAATTAAGAGAAAAATATAAAAAGGGGCATATTTGATGGAAAAGAAAATAAACCCCTCTCTCTCTTTAAAATTATGCCAAGCCCCTCTCTCTTCTTAGATGATGTAAATTGTAGAGGTTTTATAGATTTAAAACTTATTTTCATTAAATCTTCAAGCTAGCAAGGTAAGAAATTCATCTAACATTATATACATATTTGATATATGTTGAATTTATGTATGAGATGCTTATGTTGTTAGCAAAATTTATGAATTCATTGCAAGTTTAAGCTATAACTTTATTATGACAATCCATAGAACACATCTTATCAAATTCAATCATCAAAATTACTTAAAATAATTCGTTTTTACTTACACTTGTTTCTCATTGCTATTTCTACAAAACTAATAAGTATTAATTTTTACTTGAATAAAATACTTTATATTACTCAATATATCAAACTTTTAATATACATTTTCTACACTTAAAATATACACCAACGTAATATTAAAAATTCATCAAAAATAGTGAATTTGCCGTAGAATTATATATATTGACAAAATACATTAATTTTCTTCTAATCATTAATAATCATATAATATTTAACCTAAGAAAATATCATTACCAAATACACCAAATAGATTCGTAAAATTAATATTTTTCACAATAAAATCTATCTCAAATTTTCTCCCAAAAATTTAATCATATTAGCATTCCAAATAAAACTTCATATATATCACTACCATAATTTTATCTTTTTATTAAGGTAAAACATAAACTAATTGTCATTTAACATAAATCTATATTTATCTACACATCACATATTTCAATTAATTATCTAAATAATCATCAGTTCATAAATTTTCTATCGCATATAAAAATCACACCAAAGCACACATCCACATCAATTCAACCACCATCTTAAGGTCAATATTGAATTCATACTTCTTATATATTTCTAATATAATTTCAAGTTTAAAATAAAATTAAAAAAACTTACTAAAATTTTCCTAAACATAAGTATGTTGGTATATACTTTAAATTCAATAGTATTTTAAATATTTTACATATTTATATTTGATATTTTTACTTGTATATATCATTTCATTATTTTATTATTTCATATATATATGTTTAATAAATATAATAATACCCTTAGAATAATAAGTTCAATTAATTGGATACTATTCTTAAGTATCTCTAATAAAGTATTATTATAAATAGGATAATAATAATATATAGAAATTAACATATGTAGTGATTAATAACAATATATATGTATTATGATATAAAATATCAAGTTAACACATGAGTATAAGTTAGTGAACTAATGTACTGAACTAACCCATCATAAGAATACCATATTAATCATTATATGAGTATTATAAGTAATTCTCATAATGACAATAGTATATATGATCTTTAAACTTAAGATCACTATGATTTCTGATATAGAAAATGACACATTTTGATATTTTTAAATATCATCTATAACAAAATACACTACAAGAAAAATAATCTAATATGTCATTATTCGTGTAGAGAGATGCATGCGATCAAAATAAAATTTGTCCTTCTTATATAATAGGAGTGATATCTTGAATTTTTTGATTAAGTGAAATTTTAAAAAATATATGGTTATGATCAAATAAGTTAATATGTGATATTAACTTTATTTCATATAATAAATTTATTCATGGTATCAAAAAAATATAAAATTGAGCCATACAAAAATGATATATTTCATGTCTCATGTTTAATTAAGATATCTAAAATAAAAAAAAATTGAATTATACAGTAATATTAGTCACGGATAAGGTAATGTTAAATCACTAGCATTATTATCACTTGAGTAGTTATGATATGTTGTTAGACACTACTCATTATTTATAACATTAAAAGTTGATTTTAATATTATTGCTAATATTACGAGAATTTATTAGGTCATACATTAAGATCGGGAATAATATATATAATTCTAAATAGATTTAAGATTCATTAAATTATTTGTATATTAATTTTTATTAGATCCGTTATATAAAGATTAAATTGAATTTATTAGTGCTTACTTTACTAAAATAAGTTAAATCCAATTATAAGTTAAATCTAAATTAAAAATCTAAAATAACGATATAAATATGTGATATTTACGTTTTAAAGGTATACCTATAGTTTATTTTTGCATTCTTACTCTTGAAAAGAGAAGAACGCACAAAATATCGCACACTCAAATCATAGAAAGTAGCATTCCGATTAAATTTTTATTCGTGTAGATACTATAAAGATGTAAAGGTGATTAATCTGTGTTTATAATTTAATAAAATCATCTAATTAAAGGTATGTACATGTTTATTGCATTAAATCATATATATATAATAATACTATGATTTATTGCATGAATCTTGAAAGCAAATTGTATATTTTGTGTATTTTCGCTACATATATATATTGGTTTGCTTACAAAGTATGCCTTCTTAAAATTTTTCTTCTTGAGTTTAACTTTAATTGAAATCTAAGTGAATATTAAAAGATCTTTTAGTATATGACTTGTTTTCTTTGATTTTTCTAGGCTAAAAAATCTTCCTACAATCTATAGGAAGCTAAAAATTTTGGTTTATAAAGTGAAAGTGCCTTCAAGAATGGGTGAAGAAAAGAGTTATGTAGGATTTTGTAAATAAATGGAGAATTATATAGAATTGTGCAAAAAAATAGAGATTTTAAACTTAGGCTTAAACTAATAAATTCGTCCCATAATATGTTTAATCCACTTAAAATTTATATTTATTTAAAAGTAAAATCTTAAAAATAGTTTAAATTAAATCTGTATTTTATTTTTACTCCTAGTGACTAATTTATTTTCAAATTACAAAAATATCTTAATAGAATCACATTATGACATTCCTTAGGTTTTAAAACTTGTACCATAAAATTATAAAATTTAACACTTAAATATATATATATATATAAAATAATACATATCTTATACCTCGATTACATATCAACTAAGTATATATATACTCGATGTAGTACTTTTATATGCGTAAAATATCATAACATATTATGAATGTATGTATAATATATCTAGAAGTGTTTCAAGAGTTTAATATGGGTTTTACAACCTTAGCCGAGGTAAATACTTAAGATCACAAGTGAATTTCATTATATATAAAAAATAATAATAAAATTGTTAAATTATATAAAATTTATTTCATTCTTTAATTTATAAAGTTTGTTTATAAATATTAGTTTATTAGGTCATGACTCAACTCATTAACGTTGGCTTGAGTAGGCTTCTCAAAAATATTATTCCTTATACTAGCCTCACTTAGCACCTATTACCTATGCAGTTTATATAAAAGTTCATCCATAAGCTACTTCCTATACTACCATAGCAATAATAATACATCATCAATAAATGAGATTTTTAAGACCAAACATTTAAATATATATATATATATATACCCTAAAGGTCTTTTGAATAAAGTATAATCATAAGTATACAAATTAATAATAAACATTCAATTCATAGACTTTATTTATTATAAAATCATTTATTTACCCACACAACATTCTAATAACTTAACATCGCTTAAAATAATTTATTAACACCAAAACATGTAATTCAAAATATTTTCTTAATAAATTAAACATTACATACAATTCACTCACAATTTAAGGAAAGGTGTACACTATTTCACTAATTTCATGTTGGCTTGGGTCCTCTTCCAGTACGCTAGTGCTTAAAGAACATATATTCATTTTTATTAAAATTTAAACTTTACTAAAATGCTTATCTACCTTAATATCTATATGTATGCATAATAAATATAAATCTCTACATAGACATATAGATTGAGCCTTAAGTGAATACAAAATTATTTATAAAAAATAGTAAGTCTTTTTGTCAAAATTGCCCTCTAAGAGTAGTTTGATAATTTCAGAAAAGATAAAGTTAAAATTTTGAAAAGTATTCTATTTAAAAAATAAATAAAACTCCTTAAACTTTCTAACAATTTTTGAATTACTCAATTTAAAAATCAATTAGGGGTTCAAATGTACTTCGAAGTAAGGAAACAGATTGCTCATGCCATGACTTTAAGTTATTAGCACCATGATGTGCTACAATACCCATATTAAAGTACCTATGCTATAGCAACTCATGAATTTTGGAAAACAAAAGCTCTAAGGGTGCGATGCTTGAATCCAAGGCCCCAACACCCGGTAAAAAGTTTTCATAGTAAGAAAAATAATAAGAAACAAGTGCTTTTAATAGAACAAATGAACTTCAACTTAGTTATATAAGTACTTATTGAAAAGTTTATTAAGAGAACTATAACTTTGTCTCTAATGAAAGTTACTCAAAAATACTTATATTTTTTATAAATTAAAAAAACTATAAGAAGGTTAAAACTAACGGCAATTTGTTTCACGCTTATTGATGCCAAACTCAACTATTTTCAAATTGATTTGAATCCAAACTTTAAACCTATTTTTTAAACATCAAAAACAATCATTTAAAACATAAATCAAGCTTCAAATAGCTCTTAAATTAAAATCCAACTAAACATAAAGAAAAATTTATTTTAATACAAAACTAAAAACCCTTGCTATTTAACTGATTTTCATGCAATGAAATCCTATAACAAGGTTTTCTTATTCTCATACAACTTTTAATTATCCTTCAACATTAAAGTCAAGTCTATGTCTCAAACACAAAAGCATAATATATAATCACTTATTTTGACATTTAAGCTAAAGTAACAAAATAAAAGAAATTCAAAGCTTTAAAATGGTTAAAAACCTTACTAAAATTCAATAGAAGTGTCATATCTTGATCCATTGATTCGAGTATGTAACAACTGCTATACGTTTGTGAGGTATACCTAACACTAGTAGCCCACACAAATGTGTAAAGTTTTTAGTATCTCATATAACTAAATCACATAAGATATAAATACTTAAATATAAAATATATAATATTTACAATGTAATGGCTTAAAACCAAATATCTCTACAAAAATTCTCTTGAATCCTTTTTAGAAAATTTATATATACATAAATAATATATACTTAGAAAAGTCTTCAATAAAATGTAGGCCATGAACTTAATATTTGGGGATGTGAATTGATGATCCCTTAAAAGCTTGTCAAATCTGAAAATGTTTTAAGAAAAGAAAATGTGAATATGGAATTTAGTAAATAGATAGATGATGGTAACTAAAATTAAATTAAAAGATTAAAAGTATCGTGTTTAAAAATATATCATTTATAAAATTTAATACATTTATTCGTATTCAAGCAAGTCATAAAAAAATTTTTCTCATAAAAATTTATGGATGTTTTAATAAAATTTGGGTTTACAAGAAAACTATCCCTTAAAATATATCCTAGTATGCCTTTGGTGGACATTTCATGACCTGTTAATGAGTTATTTCATATAATTATATAAAATTAAATTATTAAACTTATTCGTTAGCATTAACTTGGATAAAAATTACAGTATCAGACACTTATCATATCCAATATCCGCTCCTTTATTCCCTCGTAGGTGATAAGAAAGAAATAACTACTCTCATACTCTATCTCTAATAAAAGAAGAAAGTATATATATCAACACATTATATATCAATATCTGTGCACAAATGTACCTACAATCAAACACTTACACCATGTCACAAATCACAAATTCATAAACATATTTTTATATCATATTCATCAAAACATACATCTATAGGCAATGTACACGATTCTTGAATCATATTTTCTTATAAATTTGTTTTTATCTCAATATTTCAAATCAATATATCATAAAGCAATTCATAAATTCAAATTGCATAATAAAATTAAATATTTTAATTTATTTTATCAAAAAATATTAAAAATAAATTTATATTTAAAAAATATTTAAATTCATATTTACTCATTATTCGTAGCAGGGTTAACATTCCTAAATCTATTCTCCTCACTTAGCCAAATTTCTTGTTGCTATATCACCACCTATATATAAAATTTATTCACAAACAAACTATTAATACACTATGTTTATTCTAAGTATGCAATGTTAATGTAATGTGTACAATGCATATATTCTTAGTTAATGTTTATCGAGGCATCTAATTATAATTTTATTTAACATATTAAAACTATATCACCTTCATATTATAAAATATTTAGTATCATTATACTAATTCGTATAATATATCCCACTAAATTTGATCACTAAAGATTATATAAAAATAATCTACCTTTACCTATATTTACCCATCACATTCTTGCTACTTCTATAAAGCGAATAAGTACCGATTCTTACTCAAATAATTGTCCATAATGACCATCATATTAAACTTCAGAATAAATTTTTTATATCCAAAATATACACCAACGTATCACTCTAAATACACCTAAAAACAATGAAATTGTTATAAGACAAATTATGCTGATATAATGCATAAATTTTTCTTTAACTATTACTAAACATATAGTATCCAATTTAAATATATATATATCATAATTAAATACACCAAATAAACCCATAAAATTTAATATATCCTACATGAAAATCCATCTCCAAGTTCTTTCCAAAAATTTAATTGTTTCAGCAATCCAACAACACTTCACTTATATTGCCACTATCATTTCATCTCATTCACTGTATTACATGAATAAATTTTCATTTGACATAAATAAAATAGTCATCTATATATCCTTAACATCAATCAAATCAATATGATCATAGATTTAAAATTCTCCATCATATATAAAATTACACCAAAGCACAAACATACATAAATTCAGCCACCCTAGGTTTTCTTGAAATCAACATTTAGTTCGTGCTTCCAATATACTTCTAACATGATTTTAAACTTAAAATAAAGTTCAAGGAACTTACCACAAGTTTCTAAACTCAAGATTTCACTTTTGATATGTCCATAAATTTTTTCTTCAGTGAAACTAATTGAAATCAACTATTTTTCCTAAATGCTTATGACTTGGTTTTTGGTTGTTTATACTTATAAGATTTTTCTATAACTTTTCTAAGGTGTTTTAGTGGTTCATTAATGGTGAGAGATGAGAGAAATGGTGAAGGAAGATGAGAAAAAAATTGTAAAACTTTGTAAAAGTTAAAATTCAGATAAGTAAAGAAAATGGGCAAAAAAATACCTCAAATACAACTTTTTCATCATTAATCATAATATTTGGACCTAAATATCAATATATAACTTGGTTACTAACATAATGAATGGTGAAATTACTAAATTACCTTTAATTTAATGGTAAAAATAATGAAAAAATTTGGTAAAAAAATAGGTTTGGGCTTAAACTAAGTGAATTGAGCCCATAATATATTTAGACCATTTAAAACTTATCCAAAAGTGTAAAATAAAAAATAATCTTAACAAAATTTGTATTTTCATTTTACTTCTAATGACTAATTTATACATCAAGTTACAAAAATATCCTTATAAAATTATATTATGATGTTTCTAAGGTTTTAATATTTGTACAACATAAATATAACCTAGGATCATAAAATTTAACTCTTAAATATATATAAAGTAATATTATGTATTTTATGCCTCGATTACATTTCAACTAAGTATACATATGTTAGATGTAGTATTTTTATAATATCCTGAATATATGTATAATGCATCGAATAAAGTTTCAAATACCCTGAATAATTTGATTCTTAATACACGTTTAATAGTGTATTATATTTATTTGTTCCAATTCGATTTCGATTCAAAAACAAAATACTATGTTTATCAATTATCTTAATTTTTTTAATTTGTAACTCTATAAAAAAAATTTTAAAATTAAAATTAATGATATTAAATTATAGAAATAGTAAGATATATAAATGAAAAATTAAGTGAATGAAAGAGAAAAGAAATAAGTTACTAAAGAATTAATGTACAACAAACTATTTAAAAATATTGTATTATTATTTGAGTTAATATTACATATCACGAAAAAAATTTTAATTTCTTTTATAATAGTACAATAATATATTTAATAATATTATACATGTATATATTTATTCATTATAAATGTTAACTTATTCAATAATTTTTGAATAAGTATATTACATCACGATATTATTAAATTATTATAAAAATAACATGACAATTAAGCTAAATAAAATATTTTAAACACATTGATTAATTTTTTTATACAACTTAATATATAAGAGTATTATCTTTAATAAATTATTTGTTAAATTATATATATTTTACGTGAGAGTTACATTTGTACAAATTTAGTAATAAATTTTAATAATATGTTTTCAGTTAAAAATGTTTATTTATAATTAATGAAATTAACTTTTCGTAGATTTAATAGAAAATTTCAAATATATTTTTTTATTAATTGAATAATTTATTATATACGAATTTGTATTTATTTTATTTTATCATCAAAGAAATATATTAAGTTAAATAAAATATTATAAGTAATTTATGTAATATTGTATGTGTATCTTAATGGGTTAAATACTTTCATTCCAACATAAGGTTTGGTTTTCCATTACTATGGTTTGGCATAATTTTTAATTTTTTTTTCAAAATGAACCGATTCTTGGCTTCAATTCAGATGCTAGAGATTATAGAGTTGGAACCTATTCCAAAAAAATTTGGTTCTTAATTTTTGGACCCAAAACTTTACTAAATAAATTGGTTTCAGTTTTAAAACTTATTTTTTCAGTTCAATTACTGACAATTCCTGTTCTACCGAAAACGTTACACACTTTTACTTTATAATGCTAAGCTCGTACATCATGAGCCTACTGGACCTATAATTACTTATTCTCACAATTTTTGAAGACCTACAGACCAATTAAGGACTTTTATTGGGATGAAAAGAATAAGTGTCTAAGGAAGAAATTGGAAATTCTTTATTATGGTGCAAAATAGAAGTGTTTGGAGGTTTACATATAAATGAGAATATGGATAGCCTCTAATACAATATGCTATGGATCATTAACTTAAAAGACTAGACTATTATATGATGTTACATATTTACCTTTATAAATTTGATTTAAGATTAACTTATATTTTATTCAATGTGATATATGACATCAAACAATTAATTTTGCTAGAACTTTGAAAGCTCACACTTTAACCATTTATGTATTAATATTTTTTAATCACAAGTAGAATATAAATATTTTTATTTTTTTCCCTATATTGTGTCCAACCTAAACATACTTGTTCCTTTTCTCACGGTGAAATCAAAAATTTTATTTTTTATATAAAGATTATATTCTCAAAGTTCCTACTCACTTTAACTATGATATTATTATTATTATTATATCAATGTCAATGTCAATAGAATATAAATCTTTTTCTCTTTCTGTGGTTTGTCGAAGCCAAACACACTTGTTCTTCTACTTATCATAAAATAAAAAATTATTTAATAAAAAAAGGACGAAGTCAAACTAAAATTGTAGTCATAACAAAAATTTTTAGAAACAATACTCTTAATAAAAAAAATTTTTGTTGGTCCTTACTTTGTGCAATACACACACACACATATTGGTTGGCATTTCTTTCGGCATGTATTTTTTTTTTCTTACCTTCAACTTTTATGTTTTCTCCTTCCACCTACAATTTAATTATAAAAGATCTTTGAAAACTATTTTTGTTTTTCATATTTTTAATTTTTTAATCTATTAAATATATTTATTATTTGGAGTTTAGTATTTTGATATACTTTAAGTTTGGTTTTTAGTCTTCATTAAAATGGATAACATATATATCCATCAAAATGAGAGTCACTCTAAGATGTCGAGAAAGAAATGTTGAATCTTTTTTAGATTTTGTTAATAATGTTTACATACCAAAAGTAGCATATGATTGAACACTCAAACTTGGCAAAGAAATGGCATCATATTCGTTTTTTATGTCATTTGAATAGTTTCAATTTTAATTATAGCTA
>CP135581.1:3537828-3598465 GCA_032401905.1 Swietenia macrophylla
TCATATTCGTTTTTTATGTCATTTGAATAGTTTCAATTTTAATTATAGCTATTTAGTTTATGATTAATACCTCTTATGTCAACGAAGATAGTCTTTCCTCAACCTCAACATGCACATCTTTGTACTTCAAACTACTCAAATGTGTTTATCAAAATACATTTGATAACAGAATTATCTTTTAAGAATTATTCTTAAATTAATAAATTATCTATTCTTTTAATGTTTGTATTATAAGCATCATTCAAAATTTTAACTACATATTACAACATGCTATGTTGGTTATTGGTTATTGTTCATAAAATGCGATATTGATCATCCAAATTTTTATATTTTTCATAATGAGATAATTTTTGAGTTTTCAAGTTATAATAAGCAATGGTGATATTTACGCTTAACTAATAAACATATTATAGAATATATTTTGTAAATAAAAAAATTGAGGAAATAGAGTTCTATTTAAGAAAGGATTTTTGTTAATTAAGAAATTACATTTCTTTTTAATTTAGGAAACAAAATCTCACACAAGTAGGGTTAGATTTGTGCGAGATATATGTAACTTATTTGTTTTATGCAGCAGCCAAGAAAAGAATGCCAAGGCAAGCGCATATTTTTGTTTCCTTAGTTTTTTTATTTTCAAATTGTTTACATATTATTCTTGTGATCTAAAAAAAAAATAACTTGATATATATTATAAATTTGTAATATCTAATTTCATAAATCTAGAGAGAATTTTCTTAAGTACGTCAAAATATTTTCTTGTTATTCTTCTTAAGAAAACTTGTGCTTGTTGAAAAAAGATCAACGATAATTAGTAAAGGGATCTTATATAGTTAAGTTGAAGATAAATTTAATGCATCAAGTCAAGGGCATCTTATAAAACAACTCCATTTTAAAAAATTCAAGATTATGACAATAAATATAAGACAAAGTATTTATTTTGTTTAAATTTATAAGTACTTATAATTGTTATTTTTTCTTATAAATTATTTTTCTCTTGACGGACCTTATAGATGTAGAATTAAAAAATTCAAACTATGATTTTCTGTATTTTATTTATATTATACTTTCTTAAATTAATTAATTAATTAAAATTAAGTAAAGTTAAAACTTCTTAACTATAACAAATCTAACATACTCAACTTCTATTCTACTAGTAAACTCCTATTGATTAAATTGACAAATTCAACCAAAGAAGAAGAACGGTGTGTTTAGGTTGGACACAGCACATTAATAATAATAAACCGTTTGCACAGCGTACATGTAGTTATTTTGATTTGACTTTTTTAAGGTAGAAAAGATTTCCCTATTCCATAGCATCGCTATTCGCAAGTATTATGATGGAAACTCTAATAATAGTAGCTGCATGGGTGGTTTGTCTGTTGAGAAGGAGAGTAAAAGAGGGAATGATTTTCGGAATAATTTGTAGAGCAGAACTCAAAGTATTTATATATAGTTCATGGAGAGAAGAGGGAAAGGGAGCAAATCAAAAGCAAAATAATAAAATAAAGAAAGACAAAACATTCAAAGGCAGTGCCAGGTAGCTCCTTAATTTGGGTTTGGATATATATATAAAGAAAAATGGCGACGCCTTTGAAATTTTTGTCAGCGGCAATATTGCTGTTGCTATTGGCTGCTTTTGTATTTCCTGAATGTGATGCAGCTAATCATCGTTCTCACCGTCATCGATGTAACAGGGCGAGGACAAGGCCAAAGGCCAAATCCAGGGGTGTAAAAAAGCAGCCACACATATTTTATGGAAGTGTCCGACCTGTGGGAAATGAACATAGGTGGAGAAATGCTTGTAAACATAAGAGTACAAAACAAACACGCCGATCTGTTAAACCAAAACCAGCAGTTGTTCAACCCCAACCACAACCAGCCTTTGTTCAACCAAAACCAACAGCTGTTCTACCAAACCCAGTTCAGCAGCAACAAGCAGTTGTTCCACCAAAGCCAGTTCAGCCACAATCAGCAGTTGTTCAACCAAAGCCAGTAGAGCCACAGCCAGTGGTTGCTCAACCACAACCAACAGATATTCAGCCAAAACCAGTAGAGCCACAGCCAGTGGTTGCTCAACCACAACCAACAGATATTCAGCCAAAACCAGCGATTGTTCAAACACAACCAGCAGTTGTTCCACCGAAGCCATTAGAGCCACAACCTGTAGGTGTTCCATCACATCCAAAAGAAGCAGTACTGCCAGTAGCAGTGGAGGCAAAAGTAGATCCTATTGAAAAAAGAAAGGAAATATTTACACATTCATACAAGCCAGGGCCATGGAAACATGCTCATGCAACGTTCTACGAGGGTAACGATGTAACATTTGGAGGAGCTTGTGGCTTCGAAGATGTGGCAAGAGAAGGATATGGAATTGCAACAGCAGCATTGAGCACAGCTTTGTTTAATGATGGGAAGGCCTGCGGTGCTTGTTTTGAGATCAGATGTATAGATAGTCCTGAATGGTGTAAGCCAGGACAGCCATCTCTATATATTACCGCAACAAACTTTTGCCCACCAGATTTTCATAAATCAAGTGATAATGGCGGATGGTGCAACCCACCCCGTGAACATTTTGATATTGCTTATCCTGCATTCGAGCAAATTGCAGAGTACAAGGGTGGAATTATTCCTGTTGAATATCGCAGGTAAGCTTGTGCTTATTTCTGTTGAATTTGGACCCCATACATACATTTTCATTTTCCTAATTAATTAAATGGATGAGTGCAGGGTTCCTTGCGATAAGGTGGGTGGAATCAAGTATACAATTACTGGGAATCCTTACTTCAATCTAGTATCAGTATGGAACGTAGGAGGAGCAGGAGATCTCGAAACTGTGGAAGTGATGGCTGGTGATGGCCCTTGGGTGCACTTGAAGAGAAACTGGGGTGAAAAATGGCAGACTGGTACTAAGATGTGCGGCATGGAACTTTCCTTCAGAGTTCAGACTTCGGATGGCCGATTTGTTACCTCAATGGGTGTTGCTCCTAAGGATTGGCAGTATGGCCAGACTTTCGAGGGCGATAACTACGATTAGACAGACATCACATGCTCGATCCCAACACAAAACAAACAAAACTATTTTCACTTTATTCTTTCATTTGATTGATTACGGTTGATTTATTTCCCATATTTTCTCTCTTTCAATGTAATCCACCTTCGTTACAATAATAATAATAACAACAATAATTAATAATAAGCTCATTCTTTGATATCAATCTCTCAAAAAGATTCTACATTTCTATATGCAATGCAACAAAAGCCTCACCTATAACTAACAATACAAGATAGAATTTCAGGTGCAAGTTGCTTATAACGTGTAAAAGTAGAAGCAATCAATCAATACAAATTAAAAATGAAAAAAAATCAAAAAACCAGTTGCAGTATGTACCAATCAAACAACCATGCGCGCATCACGTAAAATACAAGGGTAGCCAAGTAAATCCCATCAGAATTGCAAAATTTTTATAAATATCATTTACATATGTTACAAACAAAATTAGAAAACATAACACTCTTCAAATCTACATGCTTTGAGTGAGCCAGCTGCAAGAAAAAGAAACAGAATTTATTGCGCGGAGATGGCCTTGATGAAGAAGGTCGCTCACACTTGTTATGGTATCTTCCAACTCCCTTTGTTTTGTCTGAACCAATGATTTTTTGTTGAATGTTTGGCAAATCTCATATCTAAGTTGCCAGTAAAGCATTTGTTTGTTTTGAAATCCAATTTCTCAAAAGTCGATATAATGACCAAGCATGTATATCACTTGATTTTTTCCTTTTTTTTTCTTTTGTCTCAGTCCTTGCTTCTGAACGTTTTGATTGCTGTGATCAGATTTCTTGCAATTTGGCTTCTGCATCACAAAAGAGTGCATCAGTTCTCATCGCCATCAATTTTTTAAATTCAACGATAGAAAAACAACTCTTAAGACTTTTTCTAATCAAAATTGATTTTGAAATAAAAAAACATGTCATTCACAAACCTTGAGATGATCCATTGCAGCAAGAGTAAAAGCCATAGTGTCTTTGCATTCCCGAAACAAGTTATAACTCTCTCAAGTTAGCAAAGAATAATTAAGTTTCTCAGCTTTATTCTTGAACACAGAATAATTAAGTTAGTGTGATTAAAGTTCAAAACTTGGTTCAGTAGGTGTAAATTCATGTGAAGGTGAAGCTCTTGGTAATCATCTGAGCTGGAGGGAGTCGGTTAAGGCAGCTGAGTTGGCAAGAAAGGAGTGCATAAGACTCTTAAAGTAGTTGGAGCTTGTATTAAGTAATACAGTGCGTTTTATCCGTAGTGATTACTTAGCACATAAAACCCGATACTTGTAAGGACATACACGCCTCTTCTTTGATGAATAAAACAGCTGAGAGGAGAGGTTAATTCTCTGAAAAATCGTGATACATATTTGTTCTTCTCGTTCTGGTTTCTTGATCATTTTGAAACAGAAAATTCAAGGTTGTATTGTTCAGAATTGTTCGACTGCAATTGAGAGATTAGAACGAAATGTTGTGGTTTTGTTGGTTAAGATTCAAGCTGCAACAGTACCTAATGGGTAACTAAAATTAAATGCAAAAGTGCATGGTTGCACGGCTGCCTTTGTTGGCTTTCGAGGGAACTCGCAAAGAAATATTTAACACGTGCTTAGACATTACAAATTTGAACTGATTAAGCGAACAGCTGTGGTTCATATATAATCTTTCAAAGGTGAAGGACAAAAAATAATAACAACATGAAAGATACAGCTTCTTTTCAATAGAACCACAGGGATATCGAGCAACAATGAGCTGAGGTCTTCAAGTACAGTAAAACATTTTGTGCATGAAATACTCTCTTACAATGGATAATATTTAACCAATGATACCAATACAAGGGACCCCATTCATGCAACCGTTTTACCTTGTCAGAAACAAACTATTAGTGCACGGCATTTCATATAAAAATGTGCGCATCAAATAAGAACACAATTACAAACATGCAGATAAAGTTTACAAATTTAGTAGTTTACCATATAACACTACATCAAAGGTTAATGCCACGTCCGGATCTCCCTCCACACATGCTCTAGCAGGACTGTCAGATAGAGTCCTTTCAAAAGACCTTTTTTTTTTTTTGTGGCAGAATAACAAGATATGATAGTCATCACGGGAATTTTGTTTTATTTCTTGTGTATCAATGTTTTAAAGGTCACAGCATTAATCATAAAACTGCGTTTTCTCAAAATTTTATTGAAGTGCTACAACCAATGAAAATCTCAGATCTAATAGCATCAAGTGAAATATATGGTTGTTAACAGTGAACCAACGAGACATGAATTTGGCCCAAAACAACATCAGATGGGAATATTCAGCAAAAATTACTACAAGCATTCTACTGCATTCGATTGTCAAAACTCCACAATCGTATTTAGAGATAATACTAGTTCTTTTGCCTTGTAAAATTCAATGCATTGTTCAAAGAAAAAAACATTTTTACCTTCACTCTTGCATATAGAGTGTCTTTGAGAACAGTCAACACAGGTCTGGCGGATGGGATAGTAATTAATTGATGATGATGTATCTGCATTAGCACTATAGCAACCCTGCAAACCAGCTCAACCTGTGCATAAATTATGACACGGAATATCTGAACTATTTTCCCAGCCATTGACAAGCAAGTAAACTACCTGACTTATTGCATCTCACAGTTGCCACTCTATCCTTGCTTTGTCGCTGAATATCAACAAACAGCTTCAGAACTTGCCATTTATCCTGAGAGGATGTATCTCCAATGTTCACAATTTCAGTCCCAGTAATATCAGATCTGGACTATCCATCATATAACTCGTGCTTAAGAGTGTAAAATCTCAGTTCCACATCTGCTGAACTAGTGACCAGGTATCTATCCTCAGGGTCAACATCAACAGACCATATTTCACTATGATGACCACTAACTATTTGCATACAATGCTGTGTATCAAGATCCCATACTCTCAAAAATTTATCTTTGGAGGAGCTAACAAGCTTTTTATCAGAATCCAAGAAAACAAGGTCAGTCAGCTACCACACATGCAAACACGCACACCAACACCAACTAGGAAAACAATCCAGTTACAATCATAATGCATGGGCTTTAATAAAATGTTGGAACACACCTGGTCACGATCCCACGTAGACAAAACAAGCCGGTCTCTCCAATCACATCCCATAAAATAACATGATTATCTTTGCTTCCAGATGCAAGCAAAGAACCAAGCTTATTATACCGTGGCACAGTTACAGCCCCTATATGTCCATTCAATGTAGTCTCACAGGTTCCTTTTTCACTATCCCGAATTCGTATACTACCATCTGCATAACCACTAGCTGCCTACATTCAAATCAGTTTTCACTCTTTTATGTACTAAAGAACAAAAAAAGAACTGAAAAAAGAATATTGTATCTGCAAACAGTAACAGACAATAATAGTGTCTTTAGACTGTTTTTGACACCATTAAAAATACTTTTAAATAGTTTAAACCTGTATTCATCAATTCAATCGAGTTTATGAGAAATGCTTTGAAAACTAAAAATTAATAGATACGTAGTCAAGAAAGCACTTCTGAAACGACTGGAAAAGCATTGTATAAGTTTTATCTTTTTTTTTCTAAGCAAAAGGGCTTTTAAAGTGGATTGTCAAAAGCTCTTTTACTGGAAACACTCAAAAGTGCTTTGAAGAAAGGAATATCGAGGGCGCCTGAGGGTCCTTTTGGTAGTGCCAAAAAAGTCGCTTGTGTACCATAGTGCTTATGCATTTGAGCCTTTCTAGAATGCTTTTTAGAAGAACTCGATAAAATACCTAGTGCTACCCGTGAAGCACTCTGTGCTATTTTAATTAGTACACAATTATGTGCTAATCAAAAAATCACAATTAGTGCTAGTTAAATTTAATAAGCATCTTCAAAACACTAGTGCGATTTAAATTTGATAAGCAACTTCGAAACAAATAGCAAAACACATGAATAAGTGCTTATATTTTGTAATGAAGTTTATCAACAAGAAAACATAATCAACAAAAGATTGACAATAACAAAATTTCGAAGTTTTAAGAAACAAAAACTAGAATTCACGAAACTTTGATAGTGTTCATTCTGTGTTCTAAAGAAACCGAACCAAGCACCAAGCTTGAATTTCTCACGTATCAAAATTTCTGTTAATTACTAGAGAATACTAAAATTCATCAAAGTAGAGATATTTGTTGTTTACAAGGATTGTAAGTTTGCATTTTATTACAAAATATTAAAAAGGAAATAAGAGGCACCAGAGAAGAAGAAAAGGCAATAGAAGTTGTTGAATTTGCCACTTAATTTAAAAGCGTAAGTTTTGAGGTATGGGCCCGACAATTACATTTAACAGAAGAGACAGCACGTGAGGAAGTAGAAGGAACTAGGGTTTTGGTGCAGATGCTTTGACGCTCGTGCCAAACTCTCAATTTCTCGACTGCAGGAGCGATGAGGTTCACCAAAGGCAGCTGCCGGGTGGTACCTTAGATTCGCCTTCACAACTGCTGTTTGCTGCTTCAAACTTGTTCTTTGCAGAGGTTTTTCAAGGGTTTAATTGTTTTGTCGGGTAGATCACGAAATCTCCCTGAGTTTGAGAAAACATCGGGGATCGAATGTTTCCCCTCAATAATGTTTACCCCCCTGACTTATGGGTCAAATGGATTGATCGTTAAAATATAATGTTTAATTGATTATCCGAATTGGAATCCGACAGAGATATCATCAAATTACTGAAATTTCCTTCAAAAATTGTAAATGTTTTTTAATTCTTAGCCCTTCTCCAGTCTAACTCTAATTCAAACAAATTCACCTCTGGCCCTTTAAATGCATCCACCAGCAAAATGTTAGAAAATATATATAAAAAAATAAATTTTCAATCCTTAATCCTCGTCCAAACAAATCAATTTACAAATTCTTTAAAAATAAATAAAGTTATAAATATCTAAATATTAATTTTATAATCCCTTACCCTATTTTTCAATCACCAATTTTTAATCTTTAGTTAGTAGTAGCAACTGATCAAATTTACCATAGACACTACCAAACTCACATTTGTATTGCTAAAAAAAATTTAATATCAAACTTGCACCAAACTCATACCAGATTTGATATTTTATTATCAAACTTATTTAAATATACACTTAACATTTACTAAACTTGCACAGATATTTATATTTTTTTTAATTGCACTTATATTATTATAAAATATTAAATTAAAACTTATAATATATTTAATTAAATTAAAAAATTTTTAGCTTCACAACAATTTTATAAAAAATATATAATAATTTTATAAATTTTCACATAAAAATTACACAATATTTAAAAAGTACTTATTAAATATTATTAAAAATTATAAAGAGTACTTGCTCTAATGACTTGACTTTAATACTGAAATAGAAATTCAAATTTTTAAATAATATTTATTCTAAATCTAATATCAAATTCTAAAATAATAGCAACTTTATAAAAAATGCTAGAATTTAGAATATAAAATTATGTTTTGATTGTTTAAACAAAATCTAATTTCATAATCTAAATTCTAGCACATTTTTTAAAGTTAATATTACTTTAAGTAAATTAATTAACTCTCAACTAAATTTTATTGTAGTTTCCTAAGTTATACCCTTAATTACATTACATTATTTTAGATGATCAAATTTATATTTCTCTTTTAATCTTATCTCGTCATGAAATAATCTAAAAATTACATGTAAAAAGTATGATAATTTAAAAAAATAAACAATTTGAAAAAAATACTATTTAAAATATTTCTTTATTGTTTAGTCAAATCTAAAACAATCATATGTCTATGCAACAATAATGTATAAATTAAAGTAATTTTTCTCCATTTTCTTATTAATTACTTTTCTGTAAATTACTTATATATTAAACTAGTTTCAAAATTTTTAATTTAAGTTGAAAGTTAAATAAAATAAATTTTGAGTAAAAATACATATTTAAAAATAAAATGATAATATATAAAAATTAAATCTATGTAGATACTTAATGAATATTTATTCATACCTATACTCGTACCAAATTCGCTATGGATTTTAATTTTTTTCAAGCCTATCCTATACTTACTAAGACATGTACTAGACTCGTCCATTAAAATTTGGTACTAGTGAATTTGCAGATAAAATTATTATTCCTATTCTTGGCTCTAAATCAACCAACCATCCAATTACATCCATTCTAACAAAATGAATGTTCAACAAAATCAAATGACAAATTCTAGCTTGGAGAACAACAAATGTGTGATAGCTTGGAGAGCGACAAGGTTTGTGATGGGTGTGCGACAAACTAACTTTGGGATGAATGAGAGTTAGGAATTTGAAATTAGGTTTAGGAATAACTATTTATATTTTAATTTATTAAATTTACCATATTATTCTTAGCAATAACAAACCTAAAAAAGAGAAAATTTTCAAATTTTTGCTTAATTTCATGAATTAATTTGTATGTGCTGTGAAAAAAACTATGCAAATGTAAGTACATGTTATCGTAAATAAGTAATACAATGATAAGTTATTATCTTTGATACTAAGGGTGGGCACATTCAAACCAAATCATTTTAAATCGATCAATCCAAACTGATAATTTAAATCAATTTGAATTGATTTGAAAATTCATTAGTCCAGTTTTGATTTTAAAAAAATTAAACTATAGTAATTGGATTGGTTTTTGGATTGAGTTTAATGCAAATTGACCAAAGTAAATCAATCCAATAAATTTTAAAAAATAAAATTCTGCATTTGATAATTTTTTATTAATTATTTTATAATATTAAAAAAGAAATTAGAATTTTATATTTGACAATCTAATTTTTGACAAGTTAATAGATGAACCTTTTAATTAGATTATTTTTGAATCTACTGATAAATATAAGATAATGTTAAAAAAAGAAATTCATTTTTTGAGACTAAAAATAAATGTATTTTGATAAAATAATTCAATTTTACAATTATGATAATATTTTAAATTTAAGCCGAAATTGATAATCCAAACTAATCCAAACCAACAATTGTTAGTTTAGGCTCTATTATCGAATTAAATCAGATTGACTTAAATTAAAACCGACACTTTTAAATTGATTTGAATTTTGGCTTCAAATCGATTCAAACTGAATTTGTCTTCATTTAATTTTTATAAGAATTAACTATTTATACTTTAAATACTAATTTATATTCTCTTAGTTTTATATAAATGACTTAGATAATAAAATGATTTATACTAAAATTAACTAAACACTGAATTAAAATAAATAAATATAAAGTTAAAAGTAATCACAAAGAGAAAGTATCAAGACATCTTGATTCTACCAAAACTAATATAGTAAAATTCTATGTATTCTCAATAACTTAAACCAAAATTCAAAGTAGATAACTAAAAATATTATTATTATTTGTTAACCTTATTTAGGATTATGATAAAACTATTTCAAAATATCAATCTATTATATTCATATATAAATTAGGATAGTCAAAAATATATTAAGTACTGTATTTTATACAATAATTACATAAAGTAAATAAGTATATTCTTATATTATATAGACTTTATGGCATATTACTCAAGAATTGAATCATAAACTAGCTTTTTATTATTTTATTATGAATTTCAAATCATTTAAATAATTGCTAAATATTTAAAAATTTTAAGAGGTGTAAAATATTCAACCAATAAAGACAAATTTCGATTACATTAAAAAAAAAAAAAAAAGTTATAACATAACAATTGGTTACATTATTTTCTTAAAAAAAATTTATTACATAGTGAAAGAAATAATATCCTACTCATTATATTGAATATCCTTAGCAATAAAAAAATGAAGAAATAAAGAAATTAAATTTGAATTCCAAGCTCAAATGATGATATTTTTCTTTTTTTTTCACTTTTATTCCTTCCTTAATAGCTCTTTTGGTGGATTTATTGTTGGTATATGCTCTAAATTCAATAATATTTTGAATATTTGGCATATTTATATCATGATATTTTGATTTATATATATTATTCAATTATTTCATTCCTGCATATTTGTGTATTTAATACATGTATTAATACCCTCAAAATAGTAAGTTTAATTAGTGAAACACTATTTTTAAATATCTCTAGTTAAGTATTATTATGAATAGAGTAAAAATAATACATAGAGATTAGTATATATAGTGGCTGATAACAATATATATATATATTATAATATAAGATATCAAGTCAATAAATAAGTACATGTTAATGAACTAATAAGCTAGACCAACCCATCATAAAAATACTACATGAATCATTATATAAGTGTTATAAGTGATTCTCATAGTGACAATAGTATATGTGATCTTTTAATTAGAGGTTACCATGGTTCCTAATATAAAAAATAACATATTTTTATATTTTCAAACATCATTTATAATAAAATTAACTATAAAAAAAATAATCAAATATGTCTTAACTTGTATAGAGAAATATGTGTGATCAAAATAAAATTTATCTCTTCTATATAATATGAGTGATATTTTAAACTTTTTTATTAAGTAAAACTTTAAAAAATGTATGGTCATGCCTAAATTAGTCAATGTAATATTAGTTTCATTTGATAGAATAAGTCTACTTATGATATCAAAGAAATATAAAAATAAATTATACGAAAATGATTAAAAATATTCAATCAAAATATTTAGGTTAAAAAGATTAAATTTCATGGTAATATTAGTTATGAATAAAATAAAATTAAACTATTGACATTATTTTTACTTGGATAGTCATGATATGTTGTTAGGCACTGCTTATTACTTGTAATACTAAAATTATATTTTAATACTACTACTAATGTAATAAGAACTTGTTATATTACACATTAAGATTGAGAATAATAAATATATATATATATATATATATATTCTAAATGAGTTTAGTATTCATTGAGTTATTTAAGTATTAATTTTGACTAAACTCATTATCTAAATATTGGACTATATTTATTAGTATCTATTTTACAAAATAAATTAGACTTTATAAGAAAGCCCAAGTAAATAATTTTATGTCAAAATTAAAGATCTAAAATAGTAATATAAATATGTGATATTTATATTTTTAAGAGTGCCTATGGTTTATTTTTACATTCTTATTTTGAGAAAAAAAGAATACACAAAATATTACATACTTAAATCATAGAAGCTAGCACTTCGATTAGATTTCTATCATATGGATACTATAGAGATATAGAGACAGTTAATCTATGTTCATAGTTTAATAAAGATTATTTAATTAGAGATATGTACATATTCATAATATTAAATTATATATATATGATTAGTATAAGAACTTAATGATATCTCTTAAACAAAAAAGAAAATTTTATGTCCTAGAGCAATTTATACTTGAGCTACCTACTATTAATGCTTCATGAACTGAGAAGGATGCTTATAAAAAACATCAAGATAACATTTTAGATGTCAGTTGCCTCATGTTGGCTACGATAATACTAGATCTTCAAAAATAACATAAGGAAAAACAGGTATTTAATATGATCAAGTACCTTAGAAACTCTATGAGGGGCAAGTACGTCAAAAGAGGTATGATATCTCTAAAACCTTATATTAGTGTAAAATATCAAAAAGAACCTCGGTTAGTGCTCATATACTTAAAATGATTGGGCATATCGAGAACTTATAAAGATTGGATTTTCTTTTAAGTTAAGAGTTCGTCATTAATGCTATTTTGCAATCATTACCAAATAGTTATAGTCAATTTGTTATGAATTATAATATAAATAAAATTGACAAAACTTTTCCTCAATTGCTAAACATGTTACAAATAATTAAAACAAACATAAAGAAGTCTAAGCCCGTATTTATGATACAAAGACAAATGGTAAGAATAAGAGGGACAATAAGAATAAAAATAAGTTCAAGCCTAATGCATCCACACCAAAGTTGAAAAGTAAAGCACCTGAGGAAAGGACATACTTTTATTATGGTGAGATTGGATATTGGAAGAAGAATTGCAAAATTTACTTAGAAGATCTAAAAAAGAAGAGAACTGAGACCTTTGCTTCATCTATTTTTGTTATAGAAATTAATTTTGTCTATTTTTATATTATGGATATTAGATATTAAATGTAATTTTTTATATCTGTCTTAATATACAAAATCTTAAAAGAAGTAGGACATTGGTTAAAAGAAAAGTGAACCTACCTATACGAAAAGGAGCAAGAGTTACTATATTAACTAGAGGAACATATGTTTTATTTTTACCTACTGAATTTATTTTAAAATTAGAGAATTGTTATTATGTACCTTCATTAATTAGAAATATTATTTTAATTTTTGGTTTGAATAAGATTGGTTATTCATTTATAATAAAGGATAAATATTTTTCTATTTATTTAAATGAAATATTTTATAGTAGTGCACATTTAATTAATGGACTCTATATTGTAAACCTCGATATATCCATTTATAATATAAATACTAAAATAATTAAATCATATGATTCAAATCATATTTATCTCTACTATTATTACTTGAGCCAAATAAATGATACTCATATTTTCAAACTCCATAAAGATGGATTTTTGGACTCATTTGATTTTGAATCTTATGAGACATGTAAATCTTGTTTATTAGGCAAGATGACTAAGGTCTTTTTCATTATATATAATAAAAGAACAAGTGAGTTGTTAGATCTTATAGATAGTAATGTATGTGGGCTTTTCAACACACAAGCTATATATTTATTAATGATTTCAATAAATATGGCTATATATATTTTATGAAGCATAAGTCAGAATTTTTTGAAAAGTTCAAAGAATTCAAAAATGAAGTACAAAATCAATTTAGTAAAAGTATTAAAATATTTTTATCAGATCGAGGTGCTAAATTCTTAAACCAAAATTTTATGATCATTTAAAATAATGTGGAATAGTTTTACAATTTACTTCCCTTACTATACTATAATGAAATAGTGTATCTAAAAGAAGAAATCGAATTTTATTAGATGTAATTTGTTTTATGATGAGTCATGTGGATCTTCTAGTTTTTTTTTTTTTTAAGAATATACTCTAAAAATAACTACTGCATTTACACTGAATTGTATTCCATCTACATTAGTTCAAAAGATTTCATATGAAATATAAACTGGTAAGCATTTTAATTTGCCTTTTATGAAGATTTGGGGTTGTGAAACTTATATAAGATATCAAACCTCTTAAAAATTTAAACCAAAGTTTGACAAATATTTTTTCTAGGGTATCCTAAAGAAACCAAAGGATACTATTTCTATAATCCTATCAAGTATAAAGTGTTAATTGCTCAAATTAGTATTTTTCTAAAAAGAGAATTCATCTTAAGAAAAATTAGTTGGAAGAAAATAGAACACAAAAAAATTCGAGATCCACAAAAAATAGCTGAAAAACAAAATAGAATTTGAACAGAGTTCAAGTAGTTGAAGAACAAGAATCTACTTCTAAAACATAACCCTTGCGTAAGTCTAATAGAACACATCATGAGATAAAGAGATATGGATTTCTAATAACTCAGCATAATGATGTATTGCTCATGGATCATAATGAACCTATAACCCATCAAGAAATAATAATAGGCCCAGATTTTGGAAATGGCTTGAAGCTATATAATCTGAAATAGAGTCCATATATGTTAACCAAATATAGTTTTGGATAATCTACCTAAAGAAGTAAATCCCCTTAGGTGCAAGTGGGTTTTCAAGCAAAAAAACTAATATGAAAGGCAATATATGTACCTTTAAAGGGTATTGGCTATAATGAGACCTTTTCTTCAGTTACTATGCTTAGGTTTAATCAAATTTTACTTGCAATAGCTGCAGTCTATGACTGTAAAATCTAACAAATAAATGTCAAAATTATATTTTTTAATGGAAATCTTTTAGATGATGTGTGTATAACACAACCTGAAGGTTTTTTCATTTTAAAGAATGTTAGAATGATTTGCAAGCTATAGAAATTCATTCGTGGATTGAAGATGAACCTTGTGTTTACAAGAAAGTTAGTGAAACTAATGTTACCTTTTTAATATTGTATGTAGATGACATATTACATATTGGGAATAATATCCCAACATTACAATATGTAAAAATATAGTTAGTAAAATACTTTTCAATAAAGGACTTAGGTGAAATTACTTATGTGTTAGGTATTAAGATTTATAGAGATAGATTAAGAATACCGTTTAATCTAAGTTAGAGTATTTATATAGATAAAGTGTTAAAAGAAATTTAATATATAAAAATCTAAGAAAAAATTATCACTTATGTCACATGGAATAAATCTCTCTAAAAACCAATATCTTATGACACAAGAAGAAAAAGAATACATAAGTAAGAATCCTTATACATCTGCTATAGGATCTATCATGTATGTTATGTTATTTACTCATCTTGATGTCTCATATATTTTAAGCATGATAAGCAGATATCAAGCAAATCTAAATGAGCGTCACTAGATAGCTATTAAGAATATCTTTAAATACTTAAGAAAAATTAAAGATACATTTTTGATATATAAGGTGAGGAAAAACTCATTGTCAGGGATTATATTGATACTAGTTTACAAACAAATAAGGATGTCTTTTGATCATAATTAAGTTTTGTGTTTTGCCTTAATAATGGTACTGTAAGCTATAAGAGTTTAAAATAAAAAATAGTAGTCGATTCAATGATAAAGACTAGGTATATTACTACTTCCAATGCACCTAAAAAAGCCATATAGATCAAAAAAATCATGACTAAACTAAGAGTTATTCTAAGCCTTTTTGACCAAATAGAGCTCTATTGTGATAAAAATGATGTTATTGAACAGATAAAGGAACCCAAATCTTAACAGCAATCCAAACATATAGTTCGACACTTTTATCTCATTCGAAAGATTATCGAGAGAGAAGATGTGAAGATATACAAAGTGCCAATAGATGTTAATATCACTATCCTACCTCATTGACAAAATCTATGACACGGTAGAGATATGATTACCATCTAAATCCTTAGGTATTAGATATGTGGGAGATTAAATTTAATGCAAGTGAGAGATTGTTAGTATATGTTCTAAATTTAATAGTATTTTAGATATTTAGTATATTTGTATCATGACATTTTGATTTATATATATAATTTAATTATTTTATTATTACATATCTGTATATTTAATAAATGTAATAATACCTTTAAAATAATAAATTTAATTAGTTAGATACTATTTTTAAATATTCCTAGTTAAGTATTATTATGAATAGGACAACAATAATGCATAAAAACTAGTATATATAGTGACTAATAATAATATATGTATATTATGTATGAGATATTAAATCAATATATAAGTATAAGTTAATGAACTAATGTATTAGACTGACCCATCATAAGAATGCTTTATCGATCACTATATAATTGTCATAAGTGATTTTTATAGTAATAATAATATATGTAATCCTTAAACTTGAGATCACCACGGTTTCCAAAATAAAAAATAACATATTTTGATATTTTCAAACATTATCTATAATAAGATAGATTATAGAAAAATACTTAAATATCTCATAACTTGTGTATAGAGATATATGTGATAAAGATAGAATTTGTGTTTCTTATATAATAGAAGTGATATCTTGAACTCTATAATTGAGTAAGATTTTGAAAAATGCATAACTATACTTAAATATGTCAATATGTGATTGACTTTATATAATATAATAAGTCTACTCAAGATGTCAAAGAAATATAAAATTAAAACATACGAAAATGATACATTATATATTTCATGTTCAATTAAGATATTTAAGACAAAAAGATTAAATTACATACTAATATTGGACAAAAATAAAGTATTATTAAACTATTGATATTCTCGTTACTTAATTATTTATGATCTGTTACTAGATACTGCTCGTTACTTGTAATACTAAAATTAGATTTTAGTAATACTACCAACGTAACGAGAATTTATTAGGTTGCACATTAAAATCGAAAATAATATGTGCGTGTATGTATGTGTGTTTGTATGTGTAAATCCTAAATATACTTAGAATTTATTAAATTATTTAAATATTAATTTTGACTAAATATATTTTGTAAAAATTAGACTAAATTTATTAGTATCTGTTTTATTAAATAAATTAGATTTTATAAGAAAACTCTAACAAATAGTTTTAATTCAAAATTAGAAACGTGATATAGTAATATAAACATATGATATTTATATTTTTGAAAAGAAAAAAATACACAAAATATCATGCATTGTAATAATAAGAATTAACACTCTGATTAGATTTTTGATCGTGTGGATACTATAAAGATATAAAGATAGTTGATTTATATGCGTAATTTGACAAAAATCATCTAATTAGAGATATGTACGTATTTATGGTATTGAATTTTATAGATATAAGAATACTAGAATTTTTCGAATGGATTTTGGAAAGCAAATCATTTATTTTTGTGTATATATTGGTTTGCTTACATTTATTAACAGTATTCTCTTCTTGGTCTTAAAAGGCTTCAAGCTCCTAAGGTTTTTCTTTTTTTTCTTTTTTTTTCTTCTCTTTTAGTGGCTCCCTTAGTGGCTCTATTCGTGGCATTCTATTCTTGACCCTAAAAGAATATATTATATTTTTGTTAAAGTGTAAAATTCCTTTTTTATATTAATAGTTTTTGTTTTAGAAATTTACGACTTAGTGCTGCAACCTTGGCTTCCAACAATGTGCCATTGGAGCTATTATTTTTAATGTTTGCAAAAATATTGTAATAATATTACTACAATATGATACTATTCATGATTATTGTAGTAGTACTACAATTTTGGCAACTTGAAGTCACGGTACTAATGGTTTATCCAAAGCCTTTTCATGTGCTTTAAAACTTACTTTTCACTCTAAACCATATTTCTTTATGAATTTATTTTTATGAATCTATTATTTTGTCCATTAATTTTGGCCATAAAATATACATAAACGAATAAGTCAATAGTGGAACTTTTTTGCCCTGTGGTGTATAAATAAGCATTGATTTTGAGCATAACATATTTTGAGCATGCAATGATGTTCAATTTTAAGTGCCATTTCAAAGTTGAACTGTGGATTAGTTGGGAGTAAATGACAAATTCTATTAGAATTCAATACTTGGCTTAATCAAATGTTAGTAAGAAAGAATTAATAGCTTTCACTTGCCAAATCAATGCAGTAAATTATTATTTTAATTAAATAAGTTGAGTATTAATCATGACTTGATTTACACTTATTCTAATTTTTCGCTGAGGTTTGTCCCTGTGTTATTGCGTTAGCATGACTCTTGGCCACGATTATTTTTAACTTATCATCTAACTTGAAAATTAACATCTAGGTTTAAACCAAAACACCAGGGAAAAGGGAATAAAAGATAATTGATACATAAATTAAAAATTCAAAAAAATAAATTAAAATAGTTAAAATTTACTATGTTTTGAATGAATTAAAGGCAAATAAATCTCTAAAATAGTGCCCTAAGACTATAACAAACAAATCTCAACAAATATATTCAAATAAGACAAATAAAACAATAAATAAAGTTAAAATGCAAAGATTTATTAACGAAGAAAAACCTTATAAAAAACTTTTAACAGGATAAAAATCCTCTAAATTATCTAAGAGTTGTCTAAAAATTCACTGAAAAAGAAAAACTTATAACTGGTAATTTAATTTTTAAGAATTTTTATAATCCCAATAATTAAAACTCCGATTTTTTTCTATTTTTATGAATCAATGAATACTATATTCAAATGAGTAGAATTAAAGCCACTAACTCCTTACAAAATTTTGAAGGATCGTAGTTGAGATTTTAAAGAAAGAAAACTTTAGTAATTATGGCTCCTAAGAGCAAATAATCATAAATCACAATGATGAAAACTAACATTTGTGATTATAAAAAGCTAATTAGATTGGAAAGGTTAAGTAACACTTAGAGGATAAAACTATCTCAATAAGGAAATAAAAATACACAAATAGCCATCTTAAAACCCTAAGTCCACAACTAAGAATGTCAAGAAATGTTTGAGCGCCAAGTTTCAGTCCAGTGAGTGATCGAGTGCCAATCAAGTACTTATTGAATACTAGTTAAGTAATAAATGTTGCTTAAGCACCACTCGAGTGTTAGCTTTCTAACTTTAATTCTTTAGAGCTACTTGAATACTAATCAAGCCTTATTCAAGCACTAAGCCTCTAAAACCTTCCAATGACTTCACTTTAATGCTCTCGATCACTTATTTTTATACAATTTCAAAAACTATTTAAATATTAGATTTTGTTCACAAATAAGCCAATCTAAAGATTTTAACAAACTCTCTTTTTGACCATTTTGTAACAAAACCTAAGTAAAAAAAAAATAATATGAAGTTTTTGATAATCACCAAAATAAAACTTTGTTTACAGTATAATTCCTAAACATTTTAGACACAAGTTTTTTGAAGAATGAAAATAATTGATGTATACCTTCTTATAACATGAAACCTACCAAAAAAAAACATCTTTCCAAACTAAGTGAAAAATGCACAAGAAAAGGATAGATAATAAAAAGAACAAACAATCCACTGAATAAACTATTCATCATGCATTTAAAAATATGCAAACATATGCGTCATGCATCTAACTATTTTCCTAAACTCTTATAGAATTATCTTTCTTTTTTTTGTCACAAAGTGACAAAAAGAACAAGAACCGTCATGAAAATAATCATAAAGACCACAATGTTTATATCAAGAATATATAAACTAGGAAAAAATTTTAAAAAATAAGCCAACTAACAAAAGGAACAAACTAAATAAAAACAAAAAGAACTCCTAAAAAAATAATCAATGAGCTAAAACAAAATCTTTTTCACACAATAAGTGTATGAATACATAGCTTTAAGACTCAAATCAAGTAAATATCATAGTCTCAAGTAAGTACTATGCATAAAAACATTACATTTGCAGCGATTTTCTTATTTAATAAGTATGAAATAAAGTGAGTCAAGTACAAATAATTTGCATGTGCAAAGTGATAATTAGTAATAAATATATGACTTAAAATCAAAAACTATAAGCAAGACTAAACTATATGAAATCATCAGTTAGAATAAGCATACCATGATGAGAAAAAGTCAAACCTAATGTCATTAAGACTTAAAAAATTACAATTTTATTACTTATCTTATTTTTCTCCCCTAAAATAAAGACCACTTACATTTATTCTTTTATTTTTTTATTTTTTTGTTTGCATGTTTATTTTATTTTTACATATTTGATCTCATTTCAAATATTATAATAAGGTATAAAACATTTCATAAAAAGGTGCATTAGTTAAAGATTAATTCAATGACCACAACATATTATTCTAACTTATAATTGCCTATCCAAACATTATATATGTGATCAAGCCAAACAAATTTACACTAAAATGAAAGCTTATCATTAATCACCTTAACTTTTGAGTTATTTCTACCATTTGACAAATAAATTTATTTTGATCAAATTTAAACTTAGGAATAATAAAGACATTTTTTTCTCTAAACTTTCTTTTTCTTTCTATGTTTAAAATAATTTGGCCATGTGTAACCTTTTTTGCCATATACATGGTAGAATGTTACAAACCTAATTAAAGAGTCAACATTTTTCTTATCCACTAAAGAATGACTCATAAAACGAGAAACATTTTGACTTTAGGCTCAATCTTGTTAACTTTATAAAGAGTTAACTTCAAAGCAACAAATATAGTTTTAGAGGTGGAAACATTATTAAAGTTAGCCATAGAAAAATTTAACCCTCTTTTGCTACTTATATTTTGACCTACATTAAGCATTTCATCTAATTTGTTAATGCTACTAGAGAATTTAGTAAGTTGTTGCCTTACATATTTCAACTTACAAGCTAAAACATCAATTTCACTCTTTAAGACTCTTTTATTCTTTCAAACTAGAAATTAATTCAACTTGTTTTCTTAATTTGACTATAAAATCCTCCTTATCAAGTTTAACAACATTGAGCATTTTCAAAATATCTTTGTTCTTCTTTTTAAACTTCAAGCTTTCTTTTTAAAATTTTTCAAATGCACCTTAAGTATCATCCTCATCAACTAAACAAACTTCTTATAAGTCAACAAACTCACCTTTAATAGAGAAAACAAAAATCATAAAATCTGCTTTATTAGAAGACGACTTATCGCATTCATCTTCACTAGAGTCATCATCATTAAAGGAGGCATATGTATCCTTTTTGTTCTTCTTTAAGTTAAGACACTCGACCTTGATATATCCAAATTTCTTACACTCATGACATTAAATCTTTCTATTATTTTTAAAAAGATATTTCTCTTTTTCAAAAGATTTTTTATTCTTACTAAAATCTCCTTTTTTAAATCTAAAGAACTTCTTAAACTTTTTGAAAAATAACTTCATCTCTTTATCATCTGAAGATTCATCACTAAATTCAATTTTAACTTTTTTTCTTAACAAACTTGAAAGCCATAGATTTAGATATTTTTGGTTTAGAAAAACTTAATTAATTGGTTTGGAAAGAACCTACTAGCTTTTTTATTTTAACTAAATTTAGATTAGTACTTTCTTCTATAACAATGGCTTTAGGACGAAATCTTTCAAGTAAGCTTTTAAAAACTTTCCTAATTGCTTGACTTTCAAGAATTCTTTTGCTTAAATTAAAGCTCAAGTTTACTATTTCATTTAACTCAGTATAGAACTGCTCAAATATTTTATCATCTTTTATCCTTATCTCTTCAAACCTAAAGATTATCATTTGAATCTTACAATTCTTAACAATTTTTATATTCTCATGGGTAGTCTTAAGAATATCTAAAATATTTTTAGTAATCTCACACATGTATATTCTTTTAAACTCTTTAGGAACAACAGTCATGAAAATTGTATTCATATCTTTACTATTCTACTATGACTCTACTATCTCATCCTCAGTCTATTAATTAAAATCTTTAAGACTAGTGACTCCATTAGCTATGACTATAAGGGACTTTAAGTTTTCACACATGATATCCATACTCACTCATCTATGGATTTAAGAAAAGCTTTTATCTTGACTTTCTAATATGAATAGCTTTTTCCATCAAAGTAAAGTGGAACAAATAAACTTTGAGGTTTATACTCTATTTAAGCACAATCTAAGTGTCAAGGACCCATTTTAGGCTCTAATACCAATTAAAAATTGACACCAAAGTTTAAACCCAAAGCACGAGAAAGGATGAAAGGTATTTGACACAAAAATTAAAAATTCAAACAAATAAATTAGAACAATTAAAATTTACTATATCCTAGACAAACCAAAAGTAAATAAATCTCAAGCACTATTCAAGCTTTAGTCAAGCATTAAATTTGTAAAACCTTTCTAACAACTTAATTATTAGAATATGGCATAAAAGTTTTAGGGATATTTTATATTGTGTATATATTTTATATCAATGAAAGAAAGAGTTTTTTATTCACAAACATAAACTATTTCTTTTATTTAGTAATATACATATAAACAATATATTTGTTTATTATCCTAATAATTTATTTTGATAGTTAAATAAAATTATTAAACCCGCTATCTATCGAGATAATATAAAATGGGTAATGATATCACATAGTAGGCATACTGAATATCTCTAGTGAATATCATAAGATAATATTAATGCAAATAATGTCATAGTCATGTTATTAGGATATTAATATGGATTAAATAGTTAGAGAACTATTTTTTTGAATATGATTACATAATAATAAATTACATTGTATTACATATAATAAATAATTTGTCATATAATTGTATTAGTATGTGATATTATCTTTTAAGTTAAGACATCATAATCGAATCTAGTATAGATGCATATAGTTCATATGGTGTACAAATAGAAGAATAATCATGTCTTATATGACAAAACTAGTTTAATCATGTGTTATTTATATTTGAAAATAGTTAATGATCAAGATGGGATCCGTTGGCTCGATCTATAGGATCAAAGTTTTCAATAGCATGATTTGGATTCTATTTCCTTAACGAGTATTGATAAATAACTGAAATAATAAATCTCTTATCAAAGTAATCAAATGTCACACGAAAGAGATTGTGGTAATAAATTTAGCGCATATTGATAAATGAGTCGTATTAATATCGGTATAAAATTTTGATATATCATGAGCCTTTATTCGATTAGGATTAGATGATATAATAATTTTACTTATTTGATATATGCAATTGAGATGAGGTTTGATGAAGTATGAGTTTATTATGGTTTAGAGACTATAGCATATTACTAGATATTAACCATAGTCATTGAACTTTTGAATAGTTTAAAATTTTGAAAAGTTTAAAATGGGTTCATGATTATTCCATATTGAACTTACATGGTCACACACCAATAACTAATAGCAGTGAAAACTATTTGAAAGAGAAAATACTATTAGTAGCGAGAATAGCACTTTTAAGATAATATTTAAGTCAAAATAAATACATATGAGTGTTATATATATTTATAAATTCTTTAATATGTTTTAAAGAATTTGCCTTTTACATTGAAATATAATTTATTTTAAAGTACATGATCAAATTAATAATATAGATTATCCTAAAAACCCAAATATAAATGTGTAGTTATTGAATAATTACATATGAACTCATACATATATATACTTAATTATATTTGATTAAAAGTTAATCAAATGCTTTACATTTAAGTGCATGACTTAAATGTATAAAATAGATAATATGTAATAATAACCATTTTATCCATATCACATATTCACTTTTTAATTAAAGGTAAGGATAAAATAAAGCCACATGGATTAATTCAAATCTATAAATGTGTGAACTTTACCAAATGCATGAATTTAAGTTGGAAAACATAGCTCTCTCTCCCATCCATTTGGCCAAGCTTGTTCTTCCTTCTTTACTGGTGTAAATTGTATATTCTTCACACAGTTGAAGAAATTTACATTATTCCTCATCATGTAAGTGAATAAAAACTCATCCATGTTGCCATTTTATGCATATATATGATATATGTTTGATTGACATTCCATGTGTTTGTAGAAATGCATGAATGAATACAATTTTGATTTAAATGCATGTTATAAACATCTCAATTCTTCAAATGATATTAAAGCATGAATGGATTATTGTTTATGGTTGATTGCTTGAAAAACTAAAATTTGCACACATATATACATCATTAGGCCAATAATTTTAATATAATTAGAAGATGCATGGTGATTCATTCAGCTAATCGATATGGTATTTGGTTGTATTATGTGTTGATTTTGAAGAAAAACTAAAATTATATACATGATAAGTGTATTTGGCTAGGATGGGAATTCATGATAGGAAATTGCTTTCAATTACTTCCCATGTATTTGGATATTTCAATTGTGATGAAATAAACCTATATGGGCACTGATTTTGGTGAAAAATCAATAGTAATGCAAAAGGAGGGAATTTTGGCCTTATGGGAGAAATGTGTGGGAAATTGCTTTTCATGCAATTTGGATACATTTGGATGCATTATCTTGGTGTTTTGAACACATGATAATCTTGTTTGAATGCACTAACATGTTTTAGTGTGATTAGAACATAATAGATGAGTTTGAGAGGCATGGTGGAATAATCACATGGGATGTGATTTCATTCACTGACATGTGTTCCTTTTGATTTGTTGATGGCTAGTTGGAAACATAAATGATGGTATATGATATCATGAGATTTGACCAAGTGATGCATTGATAAAATATTGATTTTCATTAAAAAATGCATTATGTTTCAATGAGTTGAAAAATCGACCCGTGGTTCCCATGTTGATGGAATTGGATTTCATCAACATTTATGCATATGTGATGCTGATTCATTCATGAATATGAAATTCATGGTATTTGGCCAAACATGTGCATTTGTGAAAAATGTGTTTTCATGAATGTTAGACGTATGTATATATATGATATATGTACATGTATGTTTTGGAAATTAAAGGTGTTTAATTTCCAATTTCCATGTATGAGCATGATATGTGTTGGTCAATGAAAATTGGTTTCATAATGGTTTATATGTTTAAGTTTGTTAAATACAAATGTGTATCAAGTGTTGATACATGATGCATGATATATGTATATATATGTAATGGGATTATATGTATATGTATGCATTAGATTATGTAATAATATATTTCGCTTGTTGTTGGAACTAACCATATGCATGTGAATGTATGCGTTTAAATGTTTGAATATAAATATGCATGCATGACGTTTTGTCCATGCATGCAAATTAAATTTTATGCATGATATGATGCATATTTGATATGTCTGTATGTTATGCATTTTTCTTAAAATATATGTATGCATTGGATCATATGTATGATTTTATTTAAGTTACACGTAAGGTTGACATACATGGACCTTTATATGATATTTGCATGTATGTATGGGGATGTGTAGCAATGCATAACTATATCAAAACAACATTCTAGGTTAGTTCAATAGCATAAACATGCATAACTTGGTCACCAGTTTGACTAGTTATTGAAAAATTACAAGACCAATATAACAAATATTAAAAATTACTTGTGGGAAAGCATTTTTAAAAAATCAAGCAATTGAATAAAAAATAAAAATAATGTATAAAGTGTTACATGTATATTAATACTTAGATAATCATTAATAAAATATATATTAAAATATTTTAATTAGAATAGAACGGTAATATATTATATTTGATATACATATTAAAAGTTAATGAATATTTAATCATGAGATGAATAAATAATTAATAATTTACATATTTAAGATATGTATTTGATACATACAAGATTAATGCATAAATTAACTCCTTAATAAAATTATTAAATTTATGTCTCCCATAGTAAGATAATAACAAGTTTTGTGACTTGGTATTATATCCCAAGATTTTAAAATAGTATTAATGTTATAGAATTTAATTATCTAACTCTTTGTTGTATATTATTGTTTTGACTAAAATTTCAAAAGATAACATTCAAATGAGAAGTACATCTCAAGAAAACACAATAGTTCAGATTTAATTGACTTAAAATACCAATATTTTAAAATGTGAGATGTCCAAATTTAGGACAAAGAAAATAAATTATATTTTACGTGAAATGTAATAGGAAAGTGTTTCCTACTTATTAAAATTAATTAACCAATATTCTAAAATGTGAAGTGTTGGATTGAAATGTTAACAACATGCATAAAATCAAATTTTGTGTTTATTAAAATATTTTCACAAACATTTAGTATACTCTATGAACATATATCCTATATTGTATTTTGAAAAAGTTTAATCAATTAATAATTGATGAAAGATGATTATTTACCTCCAATTATGTTGAAGCACCATAATTTACACTACCAAAAACTTGAGAAACTTGTTTGGCCCAAATAAGGGAGGAAAAAATGGGTTTTGCTTGCAAAAATTCTTAATTTATTTGGTAAAGTCATATATATACACACACACACACACACACACACTTGAAAAAATCCAAGTTTTACCATTCTTGCCTTTACTTTTTAATTAAAGGCGTATAGTTAGCATGGATAGTATGGACATTAACTCAAAAAAAATTCTTTAAATATTTTTAAAAATTCATAAATATATATAACCATTATATATATTTATTTTGATTTAAATATTATCTCAAAAGTATTAGTTCCCTACTGATAATATTTTTTTCTTCCAAATATTTTTCTTTATCTTTGGTTATTAGTGTAATTATATGGATTTATTATGAACTAGCCGTGAACTCATTTTGGATTTTTTAGGATTATTGAACTATTCGATAAATTAACAATTATGATTAACATCTAACAATGTTCCATAACTCCTAATTTATAATAAAATCGTACTTCATCAATCTCTATTTCAATTGTACATACTATGTGGATAAAACTATTCTATTATTTAATTTCAATCGATTAAAAGTCCACGGTATATCAAAATTTTTTACTAATATAAACACGAACTATCGGTCAATATACGTTAAACTTATTACCACGAATTTTTTCTTATGACATTTAATAAATTTGGCTAGGGACTTACTTTTTCAGTCATTTATCAATATTCTTTCAAAAACTTTAACCTGAATTAGCTTAGTAGTAACTTTAATCTTATACATCAAGCTAATAGATCATGTTTTTACTATCATACGTTTTTAATTGTAAACAATATGTGACCAAATTGACTTTATCATACAAGATATAGTTAATTTTTAATTTATACACCAAATGAATCACGTGAATCTACTCTAAATTCAATAATGATATCTCCGATCAAAAAACAACATCTCACACTAGTACAATAATACAATAAATTATTAATTATATATAATATCACTTAATTTATCGTTGTATAGTCATATTCGAAAAATAATTATCCAACTATTTAATCCATATTAATATTCTAATAATGTGACTATCACATTATTTGCATTAATATCATCTCATGATACTTACCGAAAATATTTCGTATGCCTACTATATAGGATATCATTACTCAATCGATATCATCATTGTAGGAAATAGTTTTAATAATATCATTTAACTATTAAATGAATTATTTAAATAATTTATAAATATATTTTATTTCTATACACGATTAAATAAAGAAAATAACCTATAATTGTGAATAAAGAATTTTTTCTTTCATTAATAAATAATGTATATACAACACAAACATATCCTTAAAGCCGATAACATGAATAGCTTTTAAGACATACTTTAATAATCTTCCACTTACACTAAAGCCATTCACTGTTATATCTCATACCTATTTTTCAAGATGATGGTCCAACTATTTTTGTGTTATTGCTTCAATCTTTAAGCTAGCCACATTGTTCGCTAAAGATACTTTATAGATCAATATGTCAACTCTTTTAAAATATGGTATATATGCTAAATAGGCTTAGATTTTTGGTGTGTTCAAGGTTCTTTTCTCTATGTAATAGCTTTAATATTGTCATAAAACATGTTTATTAGATAAGCTATGTTAAAAACCACACTAAGCTCAAATACAAACTTTCACATCCAAATAACCTACTTTGTTGCTTTTAAAGCGACAATATATTCAGCTTTCATTATAGAGTTTGCTTTCGTAGTCCATTTGGAACTCTTCTAACTAACAGTTTCTTCATCATATAAAAATAAATGATGAAATAGACTTTTTATCATCAATATTTAATAGAAAATCTAAGTCTAGGTATCCTTAAATGCTTAATTTTTGACATCAATAACTAAGAACTAAATCCTTAATCCTTCTCAAGTACATAAAGATTAATTTCATAACTGACTAATGTGTCTCCCCTAAATTAGTTTAATATCTACTTGTAATACTTATGTCATATGCTCTATCAAGTCTTGTACATAGTATAGCGTACATTAAATTACCTATGGTTGAAATATAGGTATGTCATACTTTTAGTACCGTTCTTCATTGGTCTTTAAACTCATATCTTTAAAAAGATAAAGATAATGAATGAAAGGTAGAAATTCTCTCTAAGATTTCTCTATGTTAAACTTATTCAAAATTCTATTTATGTACAATATTTAGGATAATGCAATTATTCTCTTCGTTTTATCTTTATAGACGTAAACTTGGAGGACATAAGTTATCTCTCCCAAGTTTTTTATCGAGAAGTTTTTAGATAACTAGTTTTTTACATCAAACATCATGCCAATATTATTGCCTATTAGTAAGATATCATTCATATATAATATGAGGAATATTATGGTATGATCTTTAATCTATTTATAAATGAAGATTTCATTTGGATTTTTCATAAACCTATATGATTTGATCACCTCATCAAATCTATATTTCAGATCTTGAAAGCTTATTTCAATTTATAAATAGATTGATGTAACTTGCATACCTATTGCCCATCTTGTATGAATATAAAACTCATTGGTTGTCTTATTTAAATATTTTCTTCAAAAGATCTATCGAGGAAAATGATTTTTACATCTATTTGTTAGATCTCATAATCATGGTATATAACAATGGCTAGCATAATTTGAATGGACTTAATTATAACTAGTGATAAAAATGTTTCCTTACAATTCAACTCTTATTTTTAAGTATATCATTTAGCCACTAGTCTAGGTTAATAAGTCTTTACCTACTCATCCTTGTCATTCTTTCTCCTAAAGATTCATTTATAACCAATAAGAAATATTCCTATCCTTTCTAATTGATTTACAAATGTCCAAACTTAATTAATATACATGGACTAAATTTCAAACTCCAGTGCCTGTAACCATTTACCTGAATCTCTATTCAGGATAGTTTCCTCATAGCTTCTAGGATTATCACCATGATCAGTATCTCCTATTAAGTATGAGTTATACTCATGCTCATGGAAAAATCAATATCATTTTGAAGGTTTAAACACTTTAGTAAATCTTTAAATCTGAATAGGTACTAAGGTCTACTAACTGAACAATCTGGCTATAACATTGTCGGTTTAAGGCACTAAAGACTTTTCCTCAAGTTTAATATTTCTACCTGCACCTTCCTTTTTCAAAAACTCGTTCTTTAAGAAAATTGCATTGTTACTGACAAAAACTCTTTAAAAAGAAAATAGAAATAATGTCTTAAACTATTTTAAAGATATCCAATAAACTAACTATTCTCTGATTTTTACTCTAACTTATCAGTGTAACTAATTTATCATAAGTTGAGCAACCCCAAATTATCATATAATTGAAACTAATTTTCTATAATGAAAACAATTTCTTTTGTCCTTGACCTTTTCTATTTTGAAGTAGACTGTTTAAAGTCTTTTTCCTTTAAACCAACTTTTGGCCCTTTCTTGGTTGGTTTCTTTGATTTCTTACTAGTCTTATTAGAAGAAATCATATGGACATCCTCTTAATCTTTCCCTCTATTGTTTTGCCTATAGAACTTCTAAAGCCTATTAAACAACACTAGAAAAGTATGCTCAATTTTATTCAAATTATAATTAGTTATAAACAACTTATAACTAGGAAGAAAGGGTTAGAGAATCAAATTCACCTTGATGCAGTCAAGTATAACCATGCCATATGCATTCAGTTACCCCAAAATGATTACTCATCTTGATAACATGATCATCTGATAGCATTCCTTCCTTGAACCATATACTGAATAGAAAAACACATAGCTCATATTCCACCACTCGAGAATTATCACCATACTACTATTGTAGGGCAGCTAGAATATCATGGACACTATAAAATCTCTCATGTTAGGTCAAAAGCTCTCTATTAATGGAAGCTAACATGTATCCCCAACATTTTCAATTATTATCATGCCATCCCTTATCTGCGTAATATTTATCACGTGAAGCATTAATATTTACCTTAAATGAAAGAAGAGCTTTCAAAACATAGCTAAATTTCTCAAAATTTAGATCTATTTTGAGATTTTTGTGCCAATCTTGAAAATTCTACTCCGTCAAAACATTGTTGTTTGATATTCTCAAGAGACTGTTATTTGAAATTTTTGTATGATTTTGTATCACAAGTATGAAAGATTGTGAGAAAAGAAAGTATCGACTAATGTTTTATACATGTCCAAATAATTTGAATAATAATAATCAAACATTTTGAGAGTTATCAAATAGTAGTGCTAATCATATTAGCTTTCATTATTTAATTTGAATCATATATTCTCTATATTAAGACTCAAAAGTTTTGTTAGAGATTTAACATTTAATGGAGAATTAAATTCTTCTCAAAATTAATCAATTTCATATTTTAGAATCTTAGTTGACTGATCTCAATAAGTAAAAAAGGTTTTTTCTATTACATCTCATGTAAGGTATGGTTCATTTTTCGTACTCTAACTTTAAACACCTTATATTTTAGAATCTTGATATCCTAAACTAATTAAATCAAAACCATTGTGTTTTTCTGAGATATATCTCTCATTTGAACATCACATATTAAATATTTTAGTCTAGGTAATAATATACACTTAAAAACTAAATAACTAAATTTTATAATATTAATACTGTACTCCTCATATTTTAGAATATTATGATACAATATTAAGTCACAGAACTCGTTGTTATCCCACCATAAGAAGCATGGATTTAATAATTTTAATAAAAAGTTAATTTACATATTAGTCTCAAATATATTAAATACATATCTTTAAAATACAAATTAATACTTATTTATTTATCTCATGAATAAACATACACTAACCTTTAACATGTATATCATATATACATGTATGCACATTTTATTCTTAATAAAATATTTAAATGTATGTTAAATTAATAATTTTCTAATTATTAACTCTCGTGTACTACTTTACACATTATTGATAATTTTTCATTGATATGCTTGAATTTTCTAAAAATTCTTGTCTTACAAATAATTTTTGACATTTACTAAGATAGTTTTATAGTTTTGTGGAAACTAATCAAACTAGTGGTCATGCATTATGCATGTTTTGTTGTTGAATTAGCCTAATATTTTGCTTTGATGTGATTATATATTTTTTCACACTCGAATATACATACACGCAAATATCATATATAAGATCATCTATATTATCCTTGTGTTCTATTTAAACAAACACAAACACATGCATCCAATGCATACATATACGTTAAGAAAAATATATAACACACATACGTAACTAATATGCATCATGTCATACATATATATGCATGCATATATGTATTCAAAATTTAAACACATACATTCACATACATATGGTTAATTCCAACAATAAATAAATATGACATACCGTGTACTTTATGCATACATATACACATAATTCCATTACATATATATGCATACATTATGCATCATGTATCAATATTTGACACATATATGTGTTCAACTAATTTAAACACATAAAACACTATGAAAACAATTTTCAATTACCAACAAATGACATGGTCCATGTATGGAAACATGAAATCAAACATATTTTGATTTTCAAAATATAGTCACACACATATGTATCTCATATACGCGTATATGCATCATCCATGAAAATCAAATTTTCATAAATGCAATAATTTGGCCAAGCACCATTATCACCACATTTGTGCATGAATTGCCATCATACATTACTTAGCCAAACTTCATGGTATCATGTACCCCACTTTTGCTTCTATTATAGCTATTAACACATCAAAAGAGACACATTTTAGTAAATGAAAATCACATCCTATGTGACCATTCTGCCATGCAACTCAAACTCACCCAATATGTTTTAATCACATTAAAACATATTATAACATTTAAACCACATCATAATGTGTTCAAAACGGCACATTTGTGCATCCAAATGCATCCAATTGGCATGGAAAATCATTTCCCACACTTTCCTCCCATTTGGCCAAATCTCTTTTCTTTTACATTCCTTTTGATTTCCAACCAAAATCGACACATAAATGGCTTCATTTCATCACTATGAAACATTCAAACATAAGAGAATTGATTGAAAAATCTTTCCAAGCAATAATTCCCACCTTGGCCGAATGTACCTCATATGCATGCAATTTTCATTTTTCACCAAAACCATCATACAACACACCCAACCAACACATTTGTGATCCAAATTATTATTATGCATCTTTCAAACCCTTTAGAACATATTGGAAAATCAAATTTCCAGCAAGGAACACATGGTGGCCAAATGGCGTGTTTTTGTGCAATTTTGTCTAGTTTTTCAAGAAATCAAGCATAGATAACAATCTTAACATGCTATGATACTAGTTGCTAGATTAAAATACTAATAACATACACAAAATTAAATTTTTTGTTCATTGAAATATTTTCATAAACACTTAGTAAGGCATGTGAACATATATCCCATATATGCATAAAATGGCATCTTGGATGAGTTTAATCAATTCATAATTGATGAAGGATGATTACTTACCTCCAAGTATATGGAAGTACCATGATTTGAACTACCAAAAGCTTGAAAAGCTTGCTTGGCTGAACAAGGGAGGAAGAAATGGGCTTTGCTTGCAAAAATTCTTAGTTCATTTGGTAAAGTTCATGTATGGATACTTAAAAAATCCAAGTCTTTTCATTCTTGCACTTACTTTTTAATTGAAAGTGCATAAGTGGCATGGTTAATATGGATATTATGTCATAATTTTCATTTCACATGTTTAAATCTAAATACTTAAATGTAAACTATTGGATAACTTTTAATCAAAATATAATTAAGTATATATACATAGGCTAATATGTAATTATTTTATAATTACACATTTACACTTAGATCTTTAGATAATTAATATTATCAATTTGACTATATAATTTTTAATAAATTACATTTCAATACAAACCTAAGAAAAATTCTTCAAACACTTTAAAGAATTCATAAATATATATAACTATTATATATATTTATTTCAATTTAAATATAATCTTAAAGGTGCTAGTCTTGCTACTGATAATATTTTTCTCTCCCAAATGATTTTCATTACTTTTAGTTCTTGGTGTGACCATGTGAATTCACTATAGACTAGCCATGATCTCATTCTGAATTTTTTGGGTTTATCAAACTATTCGATAGTTTAACAATTATAGTTAATATCTAGTAATATGCTACAACTCCGAATTCACAATGAAATCATACTTTATCAATTTTTATCTCAATTATACATACCATGTAAATAAAGGTTTTTTGTCATTTAATCCCAATCGATTAAGGGTCCATGGTATATCAAAACTCTTTATCGATATAAATACGAACCATTGATCAATATACACTAACATCGTCACTACGAATTTTTTAGTGTGACATTTAATTACTCTAGTAAAAAAATTACTTTTTAACTATTTATCGATATCTGTTCAGAAACTCGAGTCAAGATCAAGTTAACAATAACTCCGATACATCGAGCTAACATATCCAATCTTAACTGTAACATGTTTTTAAATGTAAACAACATATGACCAAACAAATTTTATCATATAAAACATGATTAGTCTTGTACTTATAAACCAAGTAAGCCACATGCATCTATACTAGATTCGATAGTGATGTCTTAAATCAAAGGACAATTTTGTATACTAACACAATTACACTATAAATCATTAACTGCATACAATATCATGTGATTTATTATTGTATGGTCATGTTTGAAAAATAGTTCTTCAACTATTTAATTTATATTAATATTCTAATAACGTGACCCTCATATTATTTGCACTAATATCATATCATGATATTTATCGAGATATTTAGTATACTTACTATACAATATCACTGCTCAATCAATATACCCTCTGTAGGGAACAACTTTGATAATATCATTTAATCATTAAATGAATTATTTAGACAATTTATAAATATACTTTATTTATATACATAACTAAATAAATAAAACAGTCTATATTTGTGAATAAAGAATTCTTTTTTCCATTAAGAAATAATATATATGCAAAACCTACATAACCCTAAAATGAGGTTGATTAATTTTAATAAAAACTTGATTCCTTACTAAAATATAATATATGTTAAATCTCTAACAAACTTTTGAGTCTTGACTTAAAAAATATAGAATTCAAATTAAACAGTGAGAGCTCATATGATTAGTATTGTTAATAACTTTCAAAGTGTTTGATTGTTATTATTCAAATTATTTGAACATATACAAGATACTAACCGATATTTTTTTTCTCGTAAGCTCTCATACTTGTGATATAATATATATAAAATGTCAAACAATGCCCTCTTAAAAATATTAGACAATAGTATTTTAACGAAACAAAAGTTAAAGATTGGCTCAAAAATCTCATAATTATTTTAGATTTTGAAAAACTGAACTATATTTTGAAAGGTACTCTACCACTTGAGATACATGATAATGCTACGTGTGATGACGTTTAAGCATTTGAGAAATGGCACAATGATAACCGAAAAAGTTTAGGGCTATATATTGGTGTTGATGAATAGAGAGTTTCAGACTCAATCTGAAAAGTTTTACAGTGCCTATGATAATCTGCAAGCCTTACAACAATTATGCAATGGCAATTCTCTAGTAGTAAAGTACGACCAATATGTTACCCTTTTTAACATAAGGCTTAGAGAGGGAGTGCCGCTAGTTGATCATGCCATTAAGATGATTAATCATTTGAGGCAGTTGTACACGTATGATATGATCATACCTCATCACATGCAAATGAATTTGATTCTCCAATTCCTTCTTTCTAGTTATAAATTATTTATAACTAATTATAATTTGAACGTGATTGAGTGGTTTCTTTTAGAGTTACTTAATAAGCTTCAAAAGTTTTACATATAAAATAATAGATGAAAAGAACGTTAAGATATCTGCATGGCTTCTGTAAGTAAGACTAGCAAGAACTCAAAAAAGCCATAACAAAAAAAAGGACTAAAAGTTTGTCCAAAGAAAAAGAATTTTAATAAAGTACAATTTGAGACATAAAAGGCCAAAAACAAAGGAAACTATTTCCATTGTGGGAAGTTTAGTCATTGAAAGAGAAATTATCCTTCATACCTAAAACATCTTAAGAAGATTAAAGCAAATTTATATAACTATTATATAATTGATTATGAAATAAATATTATTTCAGAAAATTAGTCTTATGTAGTTGATTCAGTAACTACTCTCATATACCTGTCGTTTTGCAGGCAATGTAGAATAATTCTACATTACAAAAAGGTGAGATAGTATTAAGGATGACTAATGGGAGAATTGTTGCTATAAAAGCCAGGGAATCATGCTTTCTCAAATTGGCCACATGACATATTTTGAATTTACACTCTATATTTATTTTATTAAAGCCAATAGAAACATTATTTCTATTTTTATATTATGTAAATCTAGTTACTCTATGCAGTTTAATGAGAATAAATGTTTAATATATTTGATTAGTTGGTAAAATAGCAAATACAAATGGTTTGTATGTGTTTGAGCCATGCAATATAGGTTCTACAAAATTCATTATTAAGAAAAAAACTCGAAATAAAATAAATTCTAAAATTCTATAACATCATAGATTAGATCCTATCAAAGAAAATGGAATGATTCAGTTTGGAGAAAGTGAGATTTTAGGCTCATTAGATTTGGAACCCTATCCAACTTACAAACCAAATTGGCCTTGAAGAGTAAAGGCAAAGAGCTAAAAAAAACTATTAAAATTCATAATATAAATGTGTGTGGATCATTCGGTAATGTGGCTTAAAGAAAATTTGAGTACTTCATTATTTTCACTGATGATATGTTATTGTATAAGTATGTATATTTAATGAAAAGAGTATTAAATTTTTACAATTAGATTATGAAGGTGAATACTTGAGTGTAGAATTTTGAGATTTCTTTAAAAAATGATATTATTACACTCTTTATACATCATAACTTAGTGGTATAATAAAAAGAAAAACTCGTACTCTGTTAAATATAGTGCAATCAATGATGAGTTTTATAGATTTTTTAATGTATTTGTGAGATTATGCCCTTCAAACTGCTATGCATATCCTGAATAAATTCTAATTAAAATTAATTCAAAAGACTCCATATGAGATATGAAATGGAAAAAAATTCAATCTCAATTATATAAGAATTCAGGGACATCCAACTTATATTATGTTACTTAACAAAGATAAGTTGAAAGAAAAATTAGAAAAGGATCAGTTTATGGAATATCCTAAAGATAGTATAGGATATTATTTCTACCTTTCTTCTAATCAAAAAGTTTCGGTCAATAGAAATATACATTTTTTTAAGAATAAGTTCTTGAAGAAATATATATAGGTATAAATATTAAGCTTGAAAAAGAGTTCTAAGAGCTTCAAACTGACACTGTTGTCATTGAATCATCCAATCAGCAGACCTCAGTACAAATTCGAGTTTGGAGATATTTTAGAGTATCAAAACCTTTAAAACGATACTAGTTTTTCTTTGAGTATGAGTATGACTTATAGTAGGAGAAATATATCATAGTGATGTTCCTAAAAGTTATAAGAAAGTTATCTTGGATAGAGATTCTAGTAAATGGCTAGAGGCAATAGATTTTAAAATGTAATCCATGCATGCCAATTAAATCCAAACACTCATAAATCTACCAGAAGGAATAGTTTTTATTAGATGTAAATAGATCTTCAAGAAGAAGATTAGCAAGAATACAATATAAAGATCTATAAAGATAAACTGGTGGTAAAAAGATATTCTTAAAAACAAGGGTTAGATTATAAGCAAACCTATTTTGCCGATAGTTATAATAAAGTCCATTAAATTATTTTTACCATTGCTGTATACTATGATTATAAGATCTTATATATAGATGTTACTCAATGAGTATCTTAAGGAAAATATTTATATAAAACAATTTATGAGCTTTTTCTCCTCTACAAATAAGAATAAGGTATGAAAGTTGCATCGATCTATCTATGTATTGAAACAAGTTTCCAAAAGTTGAAATATTTGATTTGATAAAGTGATCAAATCATTTGGATTTGTGAAAAATCCTAATAAACCTTGTGTTTATAAATGGGTTAGAAATTATGCTTACTAATGAGCAATGATAGTGCTATAATAATTAAAGTAAAAATTGTTGGTATTTGTTCTAAATCCAATTGTATTTTAGATATTTAGCATATTTCTATCATAATATTTTGATTTATATATATCATTTAATTATTTTATTAAATAAATGTAATAATACCCTTAAAATAACAAGTTCAATTAGTTGAATACTATTTTTAAATATTTCTAGTTAAGTATTATTGTGAATAAGGTAATAATAATGCATAGAGACTAGTACGTGTAGTGACTGATAATAATATGTATGTATTATAATATGAGATATCAAATCAATACATGCGTACAAGTTAGTTAACTAATGTACTAGACTGACCAATCATAAGAACACTACATAGATTATTATATGAGTATCATAAGTAATTCTTATAGTGACAATGGTGTATGTGATCTTTAAACTTGAGATCACTATAGTTTCTAATATAGAGAATGATATATTTTGATATTTTTAAATGTCATCTGTAATAAAATAGATTATAAAGAAAATGATCAAATATACCATAACTCGTGCAAAGGGATATGTGTGATCAAAATAGAATTTGTCCCTCTTATATAATGGAAGAGAAATTTTAAAAAATATATGGCCATACTTAAATAATTTAATATATAATATTGACTTTATTTGAAAAAATAAGTTTACTTAAAATATCAAAAAAATATAATTAAACTATATGAAAATGATACATTTCATGTCTCGTGTTCAATTAAGATATTTAAAATAAAGAAATAAATTACACAATAACATTGCTCACGGATAAGGTGATGTCAAACCACTAATATTTTTATCACTTGAATAGTCATGATGTATTAATAGACATTGCTCATTACATATAACAATAAAATTAAATTTTAGTATTACTACTAACATTATAAAAATCTACTGAGTCACATATTAAGATCGGAAATAATATATATATATATATATATTTCTAAATATGTTTAGGATTCTTTGAGTTATTTGACTATTAATTTTGACTAAACTCATCATATAAATATTGAACTGAATTTATTAGTACTTATTTTACTAAATAAATTGAATATTATAAGAAAACCTAACTAAATAATTTAACTCAAAATTAAATATCTAAAATAATAATATATAAATATATGATATTTACTTTTCTTTTAAAACGTGTACCTATAGTTTATTTTTGCATACTTGATCTATGTTTGTGATTTAATAAAGATTGTCTAATTGAAGATATGTATGTATTTATAGTATTGAAACATATATATATGATAATCTTAAAATTTATCGTATAAATTTTGAAAAGTAAATTATTTTTTGTGTAATTTTACTACATGATTATGTACTAGTTGCTTACAAAAATATGATTATCCAAAATTTTCTCGATGAAAGAAATGACCTATATCTTTAGAGTTTGCATCTATAAAGACAAAGCAAAAAAATAATTAAATTATTTCAAAATTTGTATATAAAGAGAATAATAAAGAAGTTCAACATTGAAAACTCTAAAAGAGAACTCCTGCCCTTCTTATATGGTCTTTATCTATCTAAAAATATGGGTCAAAAGACCAATGAAAAGTGACAATGGATATATAATATAACTTATGCTTCAGCCATAGGTAGTTTAATGTACGCAATACTATATATAAAACATAGGTAGTTTAGTGTAAGCAATACTATATATAAGACCTAAAATAGCATATGCCATAAGTATTATGAGTAGATATTAGACTAATCTAATGAAATAATATTAGTCGACCGTGAAATTGAACTTTAAGTACTTAAAAAGAACTAATAATTTAATTTTGAGTTATGGATGTCAAGAGTTGAACATTTAAAGATGCTCGAACTTAGATTTCTAGTTTGAAATTCATGTAAAAAGTCTATCTCAGCATTATTTTTGTAGGCAATAAAAGAGCTATTGGTTAGAAAAGTTCCAAAAAAGCTATAATAGCAAACTCCACAACTAAAACTAAATATGTTTTCACTTCAAAAATAGTAAAAGTAGCTGTTTGGATGAGAAAGTTCATGTCCGAACTTGTTGTAGTTCCGAACATGGCCTATCCAATAATTGAGTTTTGTGACAATATTGAAACTATTGCATAAGCTAAGGAACCGAAAGCACACCAAAAATCTAATTATATTCAGCGAAAATATCATATTTTAAGATAGTTTATTGGAACTGAAGAAATATTGATCCAAAAAATATCTTCAGTGAATAATGTAGTTGACCTGCTAACTAAAACAATAACATAGAAATAATTAAACTATCATCTTAAGAAGATAGATATGAGATACTATAACGAATGACTTTAATGCTAGTAAAAATTTATTAGGATATGCCTTAAAAGTCAATCATGTTATTGACTTTAGGAATATTCTATCTTATATATACATTATATATCAATGAAAGAAAGAATTTTTTATTCAAATAAAATATATTTGTGAATTGTCCGAATAATTCATTTAATAGTTAAATAAAATTATTAAACCTATTTTATATGGAGGTGATATTAAATGGGAAATAATATCGTATAATAAGCGTACTGAATATCTCTATTAAATATCATAAAATAATATTAATGCGGATAACATAATAGTCACATTATTAGGATATTAGTATAAATTAAATAGTTGGAGAATTACTTTTTTAAGTATGATCACATAACGATGAATCATGCAGTATTTACAATACCATGTCACTTAGTAAGGCAATATGGTCACTCAACTCAAATAGTTTTATAAAAATGCTATATGGTCAATATAAAATAATTCATACCTATTTTCATTAAAACCATTAATGATATAAATCTCAAAAAAATTTATAATTTATACATAATATATAATATATAATTAAAATAAATATTATTAATTAAATTAATTTACCTAAATTAATTATGTTGTGAGACACATTAATAATAATCACAATGGGATCACAAAACAATTAGTAAACAAGTTGCCATAATGAGGCTATAATCAACTTACTCTGCACAAATTTATGAACTTACACCCAAGGACAAGTTAATAATATAAGTGTAATTTTTTATATCAAAAAGATTATATATAGATAAATATTACTGTAATTAAATTAAAGTACAAATAAAAGAAAGTAGAGAGTCAATTTCTATTCTACTATTAGTTTAAAATGCAAAACTCAAAGAGAATGAATTTTTATCACTATGTGGTACGTTTGTATATAAACATAATTTAGAGAAGAGTGGTGCAATTACATGATGTGTGATTGTAGCATAGTTTGAAAGTGGTGAAAATCCACTTATGATAGCATGCGATTCTAGTATTCAATTTCAACACTTTTCTTTGGATTTATTTAATACTAGTTCATTGAAAATCTTGTAAGTAAAATTCAGTAGGATAAAACCGAGTTGAAGAAAAAAAAGTGTAGTGCATATTTATCCAAAAATTCATATAGTTCTTCTTTTGTAATAAAATATTCACCTCTTTATGAGAGTTTTGCTCCGAGACAATAAATTTTAATATGTCAATTTATGAAGTTGATGCATGCCAATATTATGTATCAACTTTTTAAATTTTGATATAGGTAAAATTTTAGTGATAATAGTTAAAATTAAGAACAATAATAGTTAAAATTCTCTATTATATTATAATGTTAAATTAATCATGATTTTTTTAAAAAAATAATAGCTTTCGATCCCTATTTTAAATTGATTAGAATTTTATGCAAACTGCCGTCTAAAGATAGCAAGTGGTGGTATAAACAACCATTATAGAGTATATTGGTAGCCAATCTAAAACATGATAGTAGAAACAAAGACATTATTTGCCTTTTTCCTTTTGGCAGCGCAAAGGTGACCAAAATTTTAATCATCATTTGGCAACAGCCGGTAGATCGAACATGGATGATGGTTATATTATTGTGTAAATATAATAATGATTACAATGGTACTAACAATGCTCGAAATAAATGACGACGCAGAGGTGGCTTCTGACAATGGTTGTTTTGGGGATAAAAAAATAATTCAAAATGACTATTTTTGTAAATTACTTTATGGAGAGAATCAGGTTATTTTTGTTTATAACCAAACGAATTAATAAAAAAAAATTGAATTTGAATGAGAATACCGTCAACTCCAAAAATTATACAAACTTTACTTTATATTTTGAGCAAAACTCCAAACTTTTAGAATCAATGAATAGCTATAAATTATTTTAAAGTTTTCAAATTCATACCTATGAATTTGATTTTGAACACAATTTATTTCAATATGCAAAATTTTAAAATTATTTGACATTATTCTTCTTTTTTAGAGTTTGAAAGTTCATTCAAAATTTTTAAAATTGTGATTTGATTGCAGCATTCTATCACACATTATTCTACTTTAAGAATTTTCAATGGACAGTTACAATTTAGAAAATAATGAATAATAACAAAAGCTTTCAAAATCTTTCATATTGATACCAACGTTTAGTTTTGAATATATTTTATTTCATATTTGGGACTAAAATAAAGCTTTAAAATTGTTTGTTAATATTTGTTAATTTCAGAAGTTTGAGGGTCCATTCAAAATTCTCCAAATTGGGTTTCCGTCACCAAAAATATTTTGTGATTGAAACCTTGATTCAAACAGTTTTGATCAGACATTGAGTGATTGAAACTTGGTTTTGATCACAGATTTCAATCAAATATTAACGGGTGATCGAAATCTTTAATATTTTATTTTTAAAATAATTTTATTAAAAAATTAATTATTTGATTTATTTGATAAAAAAAAAAGTAATTTGGTTATTTTTATAAAATAATTTACAAAAATAATCACTTTATTTTATTTTATTATTATTTTGTTTTTTAGGTTAAGTTTCTTATCACAAAGTCTGTCTACATATTTCATGTCCTGCATCGATATTCTTATCAAAATAGAACATACCCGTATCATTAAGATTTTTTATTATCTTAGGTCTCAGCTTGCATTAAATATAAAATCGACAAAACAACATCCATCAATACGCCGACATTACGTATTTCAAAATGTAATCAAACTTTAAATGAATTATTTAATACCTGTGAAAGTCATTTTTTTCTTTCCTTTTTTTTTAATATTGATGTTTTAGTTTTTAATAATAGAATTAGCATATCAAGAGCAAGGACAAGGTGCAAGTTGTTAAAAAAAAAAATTTGTTTTGAATTAATTTATTTATATAAGTCTCGAATATTGACCACCTAATAAAAATTAAACATGGATGTCTGTCTTGCAAGTTTATTTAATTCCTTTTTATTTTATTATTATTTGTTATTGTTATGTAAGCAACAGCCATTTCCATTAAACTGGCTTCCCTTCCACAGATTTCCAATTAGGTACGTCTACAATACCTAACTTAAAGAATTAAAAATGTTATTATACCTAAATTTAAAATACAAATAATAATCATAATAATAATACCATACTGCCGTATCGTAACCCCACTTGCTAAAAAAAATTATTTATGAATTAATAAATTAAATAAATGAATTATATAATCATATATAAATTAAATACTTAAAAATTCTAATTAGTTCACATAATTCAATTTATGAAAATGCCATACCATGTTATTGCAATCATATGCAAGAATTGAATATCCCTCAGTTTTTTTTTCAACTAAAGAAATTTTTTTCTTTTTTCTTTTAAAAAAAGATGTGTATAACTCTACGTTAATCATTTATTCAGTACTTTTATTACGTGGGTTTAAGAAATATATAGAAGATTCAGAGACAACATTATATTATTGTATATTATATAAAGTTATACATTAGTAACTACCAAGCTAGTACAGAGCCAAACTTTAGCATGTCTTTTCATGCTTAAATTGATATCATATTATGAAAAAACACCCAGGATAAATTAAAAAAAAAAAGAGGATATTCACATTTTAAAAAGTTTAACAACTTAGGAAATACTTTTATTAAGCTTCTTTCCTAAATATAACATGTCGTTATCATCATTGAAAGGTACTCGTCTTTCTCTTCTCTTTCTTTGTTTCTTGATTTACATGATTTAGTAAGGAGCTTGAAGATTTTATTTTCATTTACTAACTAAACCTGAGGAATTAGCTTGGGTTGTATTTGTATTTTAGTTTTTCTTATATATATATATTATTGTTTGTATTTTATCATCTATAATCTTAGTGTTTCAAATTGTGTATTCGAATTGGTTGGTATTGGATTTAATACTTCCTCTTGTTGAACATCTCTTGCCTTTGTATCTATAGCTATAATGGATTCATTTCTCTTTTAACATAAATGCAATCAACATTTGGGCAATGCCAAAATCTTGTACATCTTCCAAAATATCTGGTTATTTGATAATTTATCCTTCACCTAAAACTTACAAGACTCTTTTAGGAAGATTTTACTTCTTCTTTTGCTTCTAAAAACATGAGTGCAAACATGATTGGAAAAAACATGTCCATAAGTTTGTATGACAAAATTATTATTATCTTCTTCACTCAAAACAAAGAAGAAAAATTGCTACAAAGAATCATGAATAAGTTCTCCCATTGTGATTAGAGGAGCTAGAAAATTGTAAAGAAGGAATATTTTAATAGATTTGACAGTTTTTGTTTCTAAATTTCATGGAAACTTGAATATAGCATTGTTTTATAATAAAACATATATCACATTCCGTTTTTGCCTTGTAGTTAACTATCAATTTTTGGTTTCTACTTTTTACTTTCTATTCTTTCTTTTCCCCTCATATATTTCTGTAATTTTATTGATGCTAGTATTGTATTTTGTTCTTACTGCACCTTTGAATGAGAATATTTGGTTGACAGAGTCTTTTGTTTGTTTAATTTAATCTCTTTTGCAATTATGAATCTACAGTTATAAAGTATGACTCCATTTAGAAAGTTTTCTTCTACTCTTTAAATCATCAATTATGCCAGTGTTGGTAAGCCTCTGTCTTCTTATCTTTTCATAAATTAAAAGATGAGGTGTTTCAAAGGTATCATGACAATTTAATGGTAAAATCTTTTTATGACATCTCAAATTTGTTGTATAATGAGCTATTACCTTATAAGAACCGTAACCTTTTGTATACATGTCTGGCCCCGTGGCCATTGTTAGTAACATCGATATAGCACTCTATTGTGTAGACAGAATAAAATCTCTTCATATATTTGACAGAAACAACATATATGCATTAATCAATAGTGAAGCTTTCCATACTTGTTTCAAAAACACTTACTTCAAACCTTGGGAGCTTTTATTTCCCAATAGGGAATCTTATTATGGGTCCTTACTTGAGAATGTACCAGAGAGCTAAGGTAAATATATTTGGTCTAATGGTTGCATATAGGTGAGTGGAGACGTGGGATGAGGCATGTGAATGGAAAAATTCAATAGCCTTCTAGAACTACTTTTTAAAGGTGAATTTTCAAGTAGTTATATTAATGGTAAGGGAACTTATTAAATTTAATGGGTTGACCTATAAAGGAAGGTGGCAATTGAATCTAAAATATAGGTTGGGATATCAAGTTTACCTTAAAAAAGATGTTTTTGAAGGCTCGGTTAAAAGTTCTTCTTTTTTTAGAAGTAAGTTACTATAATCAAACTAAGCTGAGATTTTTTATTGTTGTGTAGTTTCTTGCTACAATCACACATACATTTTGTATAGGAGAGCTTAAGTATATATATACATCTTGAGTAAAAAAGACTAAAGCTAATAAAAGAAAAGTGACAATCATAGCAGAGGTATGGGAGATCACTTGAGTAATTGAACTGATGCACTTAGTCTCATTTGAACATGCAATAGAGGAAGTGAATAGGTCTGAGAGTTGTTAATTTGGCAGGAAGAATGCAACTCAAGTTTTGTGTGCTTTGGACATTGAAATGGCCTAAACAAGACTCAAGCCTAAGGACACTTGACCTATCAGCTTGTTTGTGTCTTAATTCCCTCATTCACGCTGATGTTTGGTGGTTTTTTTTTTTTATGAGATTGAGTTTCCATTTGAAGAAGTTAAACTTGTCAAAGCATAATGGTTTGGTGAATAAGTCAACTACCTACTCATCTGTTGGCAGATATTGAATGATAATTTCTCCATCGGCAATTTTTTCATGCATAAAATGAACATCAATCTCTATTTACTCGGTGCGTGCATGGAAGATAAGATTTGTAGCTAGAGTTGCTGCATTCTTGCTGCATGTCTATATTACTATTGGTTTCTTTGGTTCCATTTTGATTTCATCTAATAGTGGTGTTATATAGGTTAATTATATTCGGATTTAGTCGAAAATCTTGCAACCATAAACTATTTTCTTAGACTCTAGGAAATCAAATTTCCTCTAAGGTATACAGAATATACTGTGACTGATTTTTGATCATCAACATTTGTAACCCAGTCAATATCAGCGAAGCCAATCAGTTCCATTATTTTAGTTTTGCTAAACTTTAGTCTGAGATCAATTGTATCCTTTAAATATCTAAGTATTCTATTGCAGGCATTCCAATATTTTTGTGAGAAAGAAAAGGAAAAAGAAGAAGGCAAAAAAAAGGAGAGTAAGAAGAAGAAAGAGAAGAAGAATAATAATAAGAAAAGGAAGGTAAGAAATTGAAGGTAGCAATTTCATTTTTTTTTATTTTGAGAAGAAAATTATTTATTTTAGTGTAAAAATTATTAAAAATTAAAAAATAAATAGACTATCTTTTAATAGTTTAATAGTTAAAATTATTATTATTTTGAATTATTGAACTCTAGATTAATAGATTTTTAGTTAAACTTGGTAATTTGATTAGTAATTTCTCAAAAATTATTTAAAAATTAAATAAAAAACTATAAAATTTTGATTAGAGATAAAAATATAAAATTATAATAATTTTATCCTATTTTATAAATTAGAAGTTTTATGTGCAAATAGTCAATAATTTTATAGTTAAAAAAATCCTTATAATTTTAAGGTAAGTTAGTAAATTTTAAAATTACGGACATCAAATGTAAATATTTTTTAAATATTTTTATAATTATCTTTATTATAGACATCTTTTTGTAAATTATCATTAGTAATATTTTATTTTAGAAATTTAAAATTTTAAAATTTTTAGACTGAACTTTAGTTTGATTTTAAGTCAAAAATTTATTTGTATTTTGTTATGAACAGTATAAATTATTAGTTATTTTAATTATTGTGTATTGATTTGAAAAGTGATAATAAGTGATGATAGAGAGAAAAAAGGAAGAATTGAGGAACTATAAAGAAACATATATCTTTTGATCCAGATAGGTAATTTATATATAATTGAGTATTTTAGTATTTTAAAAACTGAAAAGTAAGATTTTATAATGAATTTTATGAAAAATTATTTTTTAATGTCATAATTATTGTTCTCTCTTGTTTTGTATAAATTATTTAAGATTTTAGCAATATTATTATTGTTAAATTATACTTATGAGGTTTACAATGTTGTAAAATGGTATGAATAAATTATTTTATTATTACTATGTATGATTGAATCATAGAATAGTGTATGATTTTTTGTTAAGCACTAGTGACTATAGACCTAATTTCAATCTCATAGTGAAAACTCGTAAATTTGAAATCATGAGCAGCAGTTTTTAAGTATAGAGCTCCTAAAATACGTAAACTACACATTTTTTGAACGATAGTTACTGAAAATAGTGCTTAAAAACTATGCATTATACATAGTAATGACTAAATTATATTGTTATTTAATGATTATCAATTATGCTTATTTATGCTTACTTACTTTTATTTTGACTTAATTAATTGGAAGTATAATTATTATTAAATTTATTTGAAAAACTTCAATTATATGTGAATATCTACTAAATTTTAATTTACATCTTATTTTTCAAATCCTTTTAGAGCAATTAGAAATAGATAAATTTGGAGAACATTGCGTCTATTTGCTGGATATATTTTAAAAAGATATTTTACAATATATATTGTATTTATTAAAACATTGTAAAGAAATTGGTCATATTTAATTAAATAAATATATTAAGTTTTAATGTAATGAATTTTATAGTAGTAATAGTTTGAAATTTTACGAAAAATATTAAAAGTGTTATAGAATTTCAATACTTGCAGATTTTTATTGATATTATTTATATATAATAAAAATTTTGCTAAAATATCCACGACTTTATTCTATCATTTCAAATTATTTCATTAAACTCTAAATCACGAATCCAAATTTTTGAGATATGACATACTAACTTAGCTTATTGACTAATTATGCAATGTCTGGCCTGGAAAATGTAACATATTATAGAGATCCTACTATTGATCTATAGAGAGTTCCATGGTTGAAAGGTTTGTTACTGTGCCTATTGAGTTTATTCCTTGTTGCTGTTGAAGACTTTATTGCTTTACAATTCAACATGTTTGTTCTTATAAGAAGATCAATAATGTAGTTGGTTTGTAAATAAGAAAATCATCTTTTGTTCTAATGATTTCAATTTCTAAGAAGAAGTTCAGTTCTCCCAAGCCTTTTAGTGCAAAGACTTCATTCAGTCTCTTTATTAGTTTTTCAATTTCGAAATCAATATCACCTATAACAATTATGTTATTAACATATATGAGAAGCAATGTTGTACTTGAGTTTTCAATCTTATAGAATAATGGCACATTTGATTGAGAGTTAGTGAAGTTCCAAGATCTAAAAGTTGATTTAAGCTTGTTAAACTAAGCTCTTGGTGCTTGTTTGAGACCATAAATGGCCTTTTTGAGTTTGCATACATGAGTAAGTAAGCCTTTATCTTCAAAACTAGGTGGTTGGTTCATGCAGACTACCTTATTTAATTTCCCATTTATAATAGTATTATTTATATCCACTTATCTTCATTTCTAGTTTCTTTGGATAACAAATGTCAACACAATCTTTATTGTTGAAGATTTAATCACCAGACTAAAAGTTTTTGCAAAGTTAATTCCTAAAGTTTGCAGAAATCCATTGGCTACAAGTCTTGCTTTGTATCTAAGTTAGGTTCTATCATAATTTTGCTTCACCTTAAACATCCATATACATCCTACCACTTTCAAATCAATTATATGTGGAACCAAGTTTCGAGTGTGATTATTTGTCAGAACTTGATGTAAGTAGATTAATACATATATACAACAAAAATACATAAAATGTATGATTTATTTTTTAAATTTATGTAATAAGTTCTAGTGTCATCATATGTATATAGTTCAATATAATAAACACATGCATACCTCTAGTTAGATGATTTTATCAAATTACAAATACAGATCAATTGCTTCTGCATCTCTGTGATATCCATAATATTAAAAATCTAACTTAAAGTACCATCTTCTATAATTTGAGTGTATGATATTTTATATATTTTTCTCTTTTTAAGAGTAAGGATACAAAAACAAGCTCTAAACACACCTTTAAAACGTAAATATCATATATTTATATTATTATTTTAAATTTTAATTTAAACTTAATTTATTTAGTTGGGTTTTCTTATAAAATTTAATTTATTTAGTAAAATAAATGCTAATAAATTTTATCTAATATTTACATAATAGATTTAATCAAAATTAATAGTCAAATAATTCAACGAATTTTAAACCCATTTAAAATTCTATATGTATATATTATTATTATTATCGATTTTAATGTGCAACTTGATAAATTTTTATAACATTAACAGTAATATTAAAATTTAATTTTAGTGTTACAAGTAATAAGCAATATCTAACAGTACATTATAACTATCTAAGTGATGAGAATGTCAGTGGTTTAATATAATTTATCTGTGATTAATAATACAGTATAACTCAATATCACATATTGACTTCATTTGAGTATGGTCATACATTTTTTAAAATCTCACTCAATTAAAGTGCCTAAAATATTACTTTCGTTATATTAGAGAACAAATCCTATCTTGATCAGATACATCTCTCTGCACAAGTTATGACATATTTGATTATTTATTTTATAATCTATCTTATTATAGATTATATTTAAAAATATTAAAATGCGACATTTTTTATGTTGAAACTAGAATGATATCAAGTTTAAAAATTACATATACCATTGTCAATATAAGAATAATTTATAACGCTTATATAATAATTTATATAGCATTGTTATGATAAGTCGGTCCAATATATTAATTTATTAACTTATACTTATATATTGATTTGATATTTCATATCATAACACACATATACTATTATTAGTTATTATACATACTAATTTTTATATTTTATTATTTATTATTTATAATAATATTTAATTAAAAATATCTATAAATAATATCTAATTAATTAAACGGAAGTTTTATATTAATGTGTAGTTTCTTGCTTCAATCACGCGTACATCTTGCATAGGAGAGCTCATGTATATATGTATCTTAAGTAGAAAAGACTAAAGCTGATAAAAGAGAAGTGACAATCACAGCAGAAGTACAGATCACTTGAGTAGTTTAGCTGATGCACCTAGTCTCATTTGAAATCTCATTTGAACATGCAACAGAGATAGGGAAATAGGTCTGACAGTTGTTGATTTGGTGGGAAGAATGCTGCTCAGGTTCTGTGTGCTTTGAACATTGAAATGGACTAAAGAAGACTCAGGCCCAAGGGCACTTGGCCCATCAGCTTGTTTTTGTCTTAATTGGCTCTTGGATCGAGGGAACTCCAGATGGACCTAGTAAGTACACCTGGGCAAATACAAATGTTTATTTAGGAAATATGAAAGGAAGGAAAATGCCTGGGAAAGGAACTCTTACTTGGACAAACAGGGACTCATTTGAAGGAAGCTGGTTAAATGGTATGATGCATGGATTTGAAGTGTACACATGGAGAGATGGTGGCTTCTATGTTGGAACTTGGTCAAAGGATTGGAAGGATGGAAAAGGATCATTTTATCCAAAAGGCAGTCGGCTCTCAGCGTCACAAGAAATGTACCTCAATGCTTTGAGGAAAAGAGGACTGTTGCCAGACACGAGAAAGCAAAACCATACACATGCTGATCGTGCTTCTTCTGTGGATATAGCCAATGCAAAGGTTTCTGGGAACCAGGGATTCCGACGAATCTCCGCTAATAAACTCTTGAAGAGGAAATTAATGAATTTGGAGCAGTCTTGCAGCAGGAATGTTTCCCTGGAAAGGCGCACGAGTCCAAAGGTATCTATTGAAAAAGTAATTTGGCATGATTCATCGTTTGAATTATTTGAATCGATCTCAGAAGGCATGGAGAAAGAGAAGGACACAAATGTGCCACCAATCTTGGAACGTGAATAGATGCAAGGTGTTTCAATAAGTGAGCTAGTGTTCAATCGCAGTTTTTCTTGAGCCTCTAGAAAAGAAAAATGGCATCAAAGGAAACTAGTGAAAGAGGTTAAGAGGTCGGGTGAAGCAATGATTAAAGGCCACCGATGTTATGAGCTAATGCTTAGTTTGCAGCTTGGAATCGGGTAACACTTTCTTTTGCTTGTTCCCATCATGTTACCGTTTAGACTACTACATGTTTCACATTTATTAGACGTTTCTTGAGAGCCATGCTCTGTTCTTTTTCTCTTAATAACCATTCCAGAATCTTTCATGAGGCAATGATGTATAATTAGCATGTATTCCAGTACACTTATAAAAGTTGATTGCGAAACCTATATTTTTTTGTGTTCTTTGTTTGTAACTTGCGGAAAAACACAATCTACTTGTTATACAAGTAGTGTCAGCATCATATGTGCTATACGTCTCATTACGTTATTTTTGGAAATCTCAAAAGTTCTAACATGCTTGGATTGCAATCAGATATACTGTTGGGAAAATTACACCTGTACAGAGGCGAGAAGTTCGGGCATCAGACTTTGGTTCTCAGGCAAGCTTTTTGATGAGTTTTCTAAGAGAAGGATCTCAACTAACACCACCTCATCAGTCAGAGGATTTTAAGTGGAAAGACTATTGCCCCATGGTTTTCAGGTTGGTAGATAATGTTCTTTATGTTTCAGTCTACAAAAGGTTTTTGCGCCCCATATATTTCATTTAATGGGTTTGCTTGGCATTCTTGTTTTGAGCTCCTTTTATTTTTCAGTTTGTTAAGCCAATTTATACCATAAACAACATAACATATCTTTTCAAGGAAGTAACTCCTCCAACTTGTATGGAACAAACCTTTTATTTTATGTTCACTTAAAAATACCTAGCTATCATTCTTGACACTTAAATCTTCACAAACAAAACATGAAATATTAGCATGCTTTGCCTGTTATAATATGGAACATTCTGTTCTATTGGCAAATCTGTCATATTCTTGTTCAAACGTTACAGTTTGCTAACATCCTAGAGTATGAGAAAGGGGAGTGCAAGTTTCGTAATGATTTTGTGAATTTACTTCTCCTGTCAAACCCTAAAAGATGCTCTTTTTGGGATTATAAGCATGCAAGGCTTCTTTGGATTACTAGTAACTCTAAAACCTATGCCAAAATTTCCATTCCAAGCAATGTGGCATTGGTTATGTGGATGGTGAGTCAGTGACATAATGCCAGAAATTTACGTGGAAAGTTGGAAAAATTCTTCATCCACATGATGAATGCCACATTGGTTGACATATTATTTGGGATGAAAAATTTAGCATATATTTATTATGAGTAGTATTACTCGTTCTTTAGAATTTATAGGAAAATAAAAAAAAATTATTGACTAAACAATTAGCTTATAATCTTTTCTTTCACTTTGAAAGAATGTATTATATATTTGTCATTGGAATTGGACTATCCTTTTTTCCATGTTGGTCATATACATTTTGTTCTTAAAACTCATTACAGGAATTTAAGGGAGATGTTCAAGTTTGATGCTGCTGACCACATGATGTCCATTTGCGCAAATGATGCTCTCAGGGAACTTTCTTCTCCTGGGAAGGGTGATAGTATCCTTTTCCTATCTCAAGATGACCGATTCATGATTAAGACACTTCGGAAATCTGAAGTGAAGGTTTTCCCATCTCAATTTAAACCTTGTGCATTTATTGCCTACTGTATTTTCATATTGCATATAGAAATTATCTTTTTCTTCTTTTTTCTTTTCTTTTCATTTTTTTTTTTTGTATTTGTGTGTGCACACGCTCGTGTCAGTTGTATTGTTATAAGTGTTGATGCTTGATTGAGTAAAATATTGTCTCGAGAAGTTCTTTTGGAAGGAACTTTTTTTATTTTATCTTTTTACAGTTACTGGGATTTTGTGTTGCTCTAGGAAAATGCTTTATTTCAGAATTTGAAGAAGTGGTGATGTGGGGGTCAAGAGAAATTCTCTTCTTGTTTCCACTTATTAGAGCTTTTGCATCACTAATCTAGTGAATTTAGTTCTATAAGTTTTATTACCTTAGATTTGATTAGAACCAAAGCCATTCACTTGACTTTCTTTTTTTCCCAGATAATCAGTGGTTGAGTCATGTTAACAAGGACACAGGGCCTTCTATGTGTTTCAGCATTTTAAATTTGATTTTAGAGGATCCAGTTATCTGATGGAGAGATTGCTTTGCATAGTGGTCGTTGGAGTTAGTAAGCTATATGTGATTAATATGAAATGATTTTGGTCAGTTTTGGTTTTTGTGCAACATGAGCTTTTATTTCTTACAATTCTTCCTTTATCACTTTGCAAAGAAGGAAAATTAGTACAATAATCCATTACTAATGCCAATTATAACTATGAAGTTTATTGTGTCAGTAGATTCAATTGTAATTAGGGATGCCAATTATTCATTTTAAATAGTACTTTGTCATTAAATAGTGCTCCTCATTCTGGAAGGAAAAGGGTAACCTATCTACAGATTAGCCAATGATATAAAGACGTGAAGTTCTTGCAATTGTCTATATTGACCAAAGAATTGCTTAATGGGATAATAGTTTGTTCAGGATACGAAGTGGAAAGGGATAGCTTGAAGTACAACTTCAAGATAACTAACTGCTTTAACATTTAACTAATTGTCAAGATGTGTTTTTAAATCTTGCAACACGCTGCATTTTACTTATAATTTTAAGTTGAGCAGTGTTGTATTAAATGTAACACGTTTGCCGTGTTTGAAGTTCTACATCTCAATATCTTTTCCCATTTTTGATAATTTTAACTTCTAGTAACCAAGTTATGTTTTGTAGGTTGTTCTATGAATGCCTTCAAATTGTCATTATCATGTGAGATCGTACGAAAACATGCTCATAACAAAATTTTTGGTCTTCACAGGATCAAACCTTCAAGCGGTCAAAAGGTAATGAACAAGGTTTATCATTGCTTTCTCAGTACTGGTTTTTACCTGGATATTTATACTTATTTTCGGACATCTCCATTTTATTAATTCTATTATGAAGTTTCCTTTGCTTACTTCACTATTATCATTCAAGGAGCTTGCTCCTCAAGAAAGTTCAATGCCTTCTATTTTTCCCACCAGAAGCTAGTAGTTATAAACCAAACCCTGAATTGCAGTTTCGGTATGTGGTGATGGGAAATTTGTTCTGCACAGAACTAAGCACCATCGTAGATTTGATTTGAAGGGTTCATCGCTAGGGCGTTCCACAGAAGACATTGATATTGATGAGAACACAACACTCAAAGATTTAGATCTTAACCATTCGTTTTGTTTGGAACCTTCTTGGCAAGAGGCTTTATTAAAGTAAGTGACACACTGAAACTGTTATGTTGCAGCACTACATTTTCAAATTGACTAACGGTTAAGAGAACTTGCATAATATTCTGAGGTTTATCAGTCCTATATTATGTTAAACATAGTCGTAGGAAAATGAATAGCCGGATAGCCCAATTGGTTAAGGTTTCATTTGGGATTGTAGTACTTTTATTATGCTTTGAATGCAAACCTAAAAAATTGTTGGGTAACACCAACTTTTAGTGGGACCCTCTATCTTTCGACTAAATATTTGACCCGGAGTGCTTTCATCCCACCACAGCTATGGATTCAAAGCTACCACACCTCAATACCTAACAAAGCCTAAGTCTCCTGCAAGAGAGATCTAAAGACAAACCCCCTCACACTAAGCTTGGATTAAGGGTGGTTAAATTTGAATCTGTGCTTAGGTAGGGTGCATGGTATTTTTTGTATAAAAAGAAATCAATGAGAAAATGCCAATTTTGTGTAATTTTCATTTGCAAGAATATAGATGGCTGACCTTCCAAGTATAAGACAGTTAATATTTTTTTTTTTCCCTCTAAAAATCAGTGCCCTATTTTGTACTAAAAACAATTTGTTTCTTATTTGATGCACACAATTCTCACTTTTTGCTACATCTTTAGCTTACAACGTATGTCTTCGTGCGGACAGATAGAGACTGACAGCAAATTTTTAGAAGCTCAGCACATTATGGATTACAGCCTTTTGCTGGGCGTCCATTATCGAGCTCCAAAGCACCTGCATTATCTCTTGAGAGTAAGAGAAGATGGATTGGGGATTGTTGCAGAGGAAGGTATGCATTATGTCTAGCAGTTGATGTCGTGTTAGTAATTCCTCTGGACAGCTGAATCTGCTTGATGTAAAATTCAAGAGGAGATGATTAATTCAATTGTTAGAAATATCCTTTCATTGATAGGAACTTACAGAGTAGTAGCAGTGCAGAAAAAGATCACAAGAAAAAAAATTAACAGTAGTTACTAAAATTTTCTAATGATGTGATTATTGGGTATAATTATAATAAAATGGAGGGCTATAGATTCAAGTGGAGATAATATTTAAAAGTAATAATATAAAATGTTGAAGGAAGAGGTTCAATTCCCACTAGTGGTTTATGTGGGTAGATTTTCTGCAGAGTAGTTATGCTCTGTAATAGATCTAGATATCCAGGGCCCAAGATATCTGGGTGCGCTATAAAAGATCCGATCCAGCAAGTTTCTGGTAGATATTTGACTGAAAATTGTCAGTAATCAAAATTGCAAAAAGGAAAAAGATAAGGTTGAACCACTGAGATACTGTCAATTAGGACTCATTTTGAAACAGTGAGCTACTTTATACAACATAGAAGCCGTAAATATATATTGTCCATTTTGGCTCTTTCTAGTAGTGAATTGAGTTTCTTTGTTTACTGACTAGATTGTAGCTTGCGTAGTTAGGTCATTTATCTGGATAATGAACTGACATTAAAATTTTGGTGGTGTTGTGTCAAACTCTCTAGAGGATGAACTCTCCAACTACCCACAAGGCCTTGTTTTGGTCCCTCGTGGAACAAATGACAATAATGTTGTTGTCGGCCCTCACATTAGAGGTAGACGATTGCGAGCATCTGATGAGGAAGTGAATCTCCTTCTCCCTGGTACAGCAAGGTACGATATCTTTGCACCTCAAGAATGGTTTCCTCTCCATCGAAGGCCCCCCATTAATCGCTCGCAATTTTAAAAAGATCATTAATTCACCCACCCCTACATATGGAATTAAGTACATAACAATGTGGAACGTTCTAATTGTACTCTTAAAAGGAATGGACAGACTATGCATTTAGCTTCGGATATTAGAAAATTGAGTATGTAAATTTTCTTGACTGTTTTATTAAACATATTAGTGTAACAGACTCCAGATTCCGCTAGGTGTGAACATGCCGGCAAGGGCAGAGGCAGATCTATTTCATCAATGTTACGTTGTTGTTCTGTACCTGGGAATAATTGATATATTGTAAGAGTACAACATGTCTGAGAAGATCGAACATGCATACAAATCTCTTCAATTTGATTGCCCATCCTTATCTGCGGTTGACCCTACATTCTATTGCAGGCGCTTCGTGGAATTTATTCAGAAGGTGTTCCCTGTTACAAGTTGAAAAAAGGTATCTTGTTTTTGGTACTAATACTGTACTAACGACGGCCATGTAATTGGGGTTGTATGCATCGCGACGAAAGCGGCTTGTAAGGAGTTCATCAAATAGCTGCTAAGCTATTTCCCCTGCTGATTAGCTTATGTATTGTGAATGTGCGAGTTCAATTTTGATTCGCACGAACATTGAAAGCCTGAAAGAAAATCATATTATTATAAAATAAAAAATTAACAAAATTACCGTAACTACCACATTTTTAGTTTTCAATCGCACGTTAACCCGACCTAACCCAAATCGAAAAACTTTGAATCAAAACTCAATCTGGGTTATTAACCAATCCATATCAATTAAAATCAGTTTGATTCTATTTGAACAATGTAATTTTAAAATTTATTATTTTTATTCATTAGTGTTATTATCATTATTATTTTTTAAAAAATTAAATTAATTAGTAACAAATCAATATCTTAGAGTAAACAAGAAATTACAAGACAATTTTGTTTAACAATGAAAAAATTAATTAAAACACATGCTGAGGAATATAAACCAAGTTAAGATAATTTATACTTCCGTAAAGAAAAAAAATTTTAAACTAGAAATAAAATACAGCCCTGCAAAAGAATATTTATTCGTTTTATACGGGCTTAAATTGTGTCATTTGAGTTTAAAGAAAAAGAAACTTTAATACAATTCAACTCATAATAAAGTAGAATTAAAAATTTTGATTAGTATTGACTTACCACCCCAGTGATGATTATAATAAAAATACCTTAGAAATACTTAATTCAGTTTTATTAAATGATCCGCTAGAAGTGTCGTACCTAAGTCTTTCCAAATTTCACATTTGACACCAAAATTCCCTACTTGAACCTAACAAAATTTACCTTCGTTTGCAACGTCAACAACTGAACAAACACACATTTCTGAAGAAAAGAAAATTAAACAAAAGTAAAAATGACAAGAAACTGAAAATACTATCATGCTCTCTAATAAGATCCTGATTTCAATTTCATGCATATCAGATTTAACAGCCAAATTTATCACACAATGATACTTGACATAAAGAAATTTGCATCCACATTGGATCATTAATTATGATGGTAGAATACAGGATCGAAGGGTGGGTCAACTACTGCCCCATGTTAGGAGGTTGAGGGGGTGGACCAATCTGCATCTGCTGACTCGTAAAACCCTGGGGAGGAGGAGGTATTGTTGGAGGCCTACCCATCTGGGTACCAGGAGTGAAATTTGCCATTGTACCACCACCGCCAGGAGGAGGTGGAGGAGGGGCAGGTGGAGCCCCACCAGTAGGCATGGGCCTTGGCCCATTCGTCATTGGAGGTGGTGGAGGTGGTAATGATCCGGTCGTTGGTGGGGGTGGGGCTCTAGCAGGATTTCCTGTAGGCAGGCCTGGTTGTGGTCCCTGTGGAGGCGGTGGTGGTGGTGGTGGAGCTGCTATGCCATTGGCTGCAGGGGCAGTTTGAAGTTTGTTTGTCTCCAGTGGTTTGGTTTTGAAATACAGCTGCAACTGCACATCTCAAATAGATAAATAAGCATAAAATCACATGCATTCCAGAAACATAGGACAATATATATATATATGTGTGGAAAAAAGTTTACAAAAGTTGATTAATGTCTAATCTTGCCTGTGTGAAAGTTTTTTCCTAACCAGTTCAACTTGTCAGCCATCATATGGTCAACTTTACGGCAGCAAGTCATACCTTATCAACTACAAGGAAAACGTCTACAGTAGGAAACCTATATCAAAACTAATTGAACCCAATCAGTTGCAAGGTTGTCCTAATTTTTCTAATCCATATAGGCCTATGCAACTTTAGTAACAGACAGACGTTGTGAACTACTTGACAAGCAACCAGGTTGAATCATCTGAATGGTCCAAGTCCCAGAAAAAGGGAAGAACCTAAAAATTAACATAAAAATAAAAGAGTAAGTATAATCAAACTAACCGTGAACATCTTTGAGTCTGGATCCCAATGGGAAAAGAATTTGGGAGTAGATTTGTCAATCTCAGTACTAGGAACCTAAAACATAAATGCAGTGCTAAATGGTTAATATCACCAAAACTTAATGGTAAAATGAAAATCAACACGACACAATAAGATGGTCCAATTACCTTAAAAGCTATGATCTCATATGGTTCTGCTGCAAACAGAAGATACTGGTATCTCTTATCAAATGGTTGAACTCTCTGCATAAAGATAAAATTAAGATATTTGGCTACAGTTCTGTCTAGGAAGAAAAAGTAAAATGCTTACAATCGAGCGCGATACAATTTTTTGAATTAAACAATCTTATAGTCCCATTGAGCATCAAAAACTGTAACGCACAAAACCAAAGTAAATTTTTGAGCCTACCTGCTCAAAAGATGACATAAACCGATGCCTTGGCTTTGTTAAATCTTCTATCTCAGGATATTCAATCTGCATTTGAAAGCAAATCCTCATTACCCATAACAAAATATAAGATACCATATTATGGAACCAAGTCCAAGAACAAAAAATATCATATACCTGGAATAGAAGAGACCTCTGCTTTGTCTCAGGATCAAACTGTTTTGTCACGCGATAGCCAGGCCTACCAATTTTGACTGCATGCACACCACCACGCAAACATACTCTTTAGTTGATGAAATATGAGGAACAAATCTTATTAAATTACAATTGTTTTACGTCTCAAGTAGAGAAAAGAAAGGATCAGTGATATATACGAAAGCTTCAAAGCAACACTACCAAAAATTTTCAATGATATCAACACAACAATAAAAAATTGCGGCATAACAAAAAGCATTCAACTGACAGACTCATATGCACTATAATTTGGTTAACCAGTACTTGTTTGATTATTTAAGTCAATTAAACAATCGGTAGTAATGACAATTAAATATCAGACTTCAGCGCTAAGGTCATGGATGAACGACAACCAGCCTTGCCTCACAGAAATGTACCACATAGGTTACAACCTTTGTTTCAATCCAACTAACTTCTGGCCTTAATTTTAGAACAGACTCACAATATCAATTTACACTTCGTATTCAAAATCATGGTACTATTTTAGAGACAAAATTGACCTAAATCAGATATTTATCCTGATAGATAACTAGGCACAACAGGTATTTGAAAGAACCAATTAGAAGAAATAAGAAACTTGCCTGTTTTACGAACGGAGACTTTGCGCTTGTGAGGCTGGGGCTGAGCAGGAGAGTCCTTGGCCTCACGCGCTGCTCTCTTGGCCAAATTGGTCTGATGCCGCTTCCCTTGTGTATGGGCCAAATAATTTCCCTCATTATTGTGCAGTGTCAAACACAGCTTACATTCGTAACTACAAAATAACCAGAAAAACTCATCACAGCATATTTAACAACATCAAACACACACAAGACTAACAGAGAGAAACAAAGACATGCCTGCCGAGGTGGTTGCGCATGAAATAGGGATCTTTTGCAAGATCTATGGTTTCGAGGGCCAGCCTGCGGAGGCGTTCGCGACGGTCGATGGCTTCATTTTGAGCGGAGGCGGCGCCACCGCTGCCGGGCTTTGAACCCCACTCTCTGTCCATGATTATGATTTACTTTTTGCTTTCTCTCACACCGAAGACGGAAGCAGAAGCTTCTGCTGCTGCTGTAGCCCTCGGCTTTGCATTAGTATATACAGAATTTCAGATTGATTGAAGGGCAAGCAATGGGCTCGGTCCAACCCATGCCCAATTTGAAGGATATTACTTCTGTGCTAAAAAGTGGCCCACAACCTTTATTTTGTTAGGACGTGGTAACGGACATTACGTGGGAAATTTCGCAAAATAACTTTATTTTAATTTTTTTAATATTTTTAGCTAATCTTAATATATTTTTATTAAAATAATTATTTTAAATAATTTTACTCTAAAACTCTATTTTTTATATTTATAAATACAACTCATTCGCACACTTCATACTTTACATGTTAAGATTTTTTTTTACTTCTCAAATATCAACAATTTTAATATTAAAATATTCAACAAGTCATTTATGGTGTAAACTATATATTCTGAAATTTTATCTACAAATTAAAATAAAATAAATTTTTATGTTTTAATTTTATTATACTTTAGTTTTATGTCAATTATTAATTAATTTTAAAATATATAAATATTTTAACATTACGTTTAATTTATAACATCACGTTCGATCACGTACATATCCTCTCGTATATCACGCACATCCTTTCGCATATCACAAACATCTGCACTCAACACCTCAAATTAGTCCATCACAACTCTCTTAAACTCATCGTCGTAATGTAATGGCAGTACGGGTGAATAATATGATGATGATGCAGAAGAATGATGTTATG